>PNEQ01001859.1:82436-104366 GCA_003012365.1 Medauroidea extradentata | reverse complement strand
TGTAGAACATAATTTGATCAACAAATTATCTAACAGATGGTTTAACATGTTATTTTTGGAGAGTAGGCTATAGACACTAATATATCGCGAAATATTCGACAAATTCAATCGGGATATGTTAAAAGTAAGCCTAATAATATGCAAGAGAGCAAACGCTTTGGAAATATACTTAGAGTAGACCAAGGTTTAAAAAAAAGACACTGTGTGACCATTTTATGGTAATCTATTATGTCTGTAGAATATTTGGCCGATTAACATAAATTTTAGCGAACGTGCAAGTTCAGAGAGAAAATTTTACTAAAGACATTGCCACCACTGGAAATATCTTACCCATCGTGCCAAATTTGGCAGGTTAAAGAAAACCTAAGCGTAAAATTTTAATACCATAAATTTGTTATGTTTCGGGAAAAATTACAATCAATAACCAATAACACTGTTCAGTTCTGAGAAGTAGTATTGTTGGGATTATTGAATGCTTGAATATTACAGCTTTAGAACTAATCAACCAATTTACAAATGAATTACAAGAAATTATGCTGGATACACTTCTTAAATATCCATTACCAAGACACTTATCTAGTGAACTTCTATGTTAGTATAATTCATTGTGAACCGTGTTACCGACAATATCAAACCTATCATACACTTGTAGTTATTATTAGTTCCATAAAAATGTCAAACGATAAGTCATGCCTTCCATCACTATGCATGACAACCCAAAATAAAAAAAAACTACAGCAATATTTTACCTCATTAGTTACTACACGGCTTACTCGAACGCGACTTATAAAGAAATGCAACGGAGTACAGCAAACACGGGAAATGAATGATAAAACCTAATGCTGTTTTCCTGTGTATATGTGTAACTTACTTTATGAGCAAATTAGAGAATATTTAAAGACGATAAATAAAAATTAAGATAAACATATACAGGCAGCAAGTACTCAGATCAAAGAATTTTTATATATTCAGCTTTCCATTGTACAAAATTGCTTATGAGATTCTTGTATCGACAATTTTGTTTGATGAACGCAGATTGCTATGATATTATCCACCTTCAAATTAACGTACAGCACATTTAACGTATTTTGGTAACAATAATAAGAGTGAAAAAAGTATTTCGACAAACTAAATCCTTTTAACATTATAAACTAATAATTTTACAAGAAAAATTTTTCAACATCTACAAAAGTTTGTACAACTACAAATAAGTGTCTTGTCGTATTTTGCAAAACAATTTACAGAGCAGGAACTGTCGGTATATAGGTACAAAGAATTCATTTGTAGTATTACAAAGTTTACCTCTGAAACTTTATAAACGAATGATTTCACAAAGAAAATCTTTGTAAATTTTTACAAATTGTTTAGAGTGTGTTGTACACGGGTATTTAAAGACTCTGTGTCAGTATTGTCATACTTAAAAAGGACAGTAATAACATTATTATTCTCACGCTCGGCCGCGAGAAAATAGGCTTTTATGATTAATTGAGAACCTTAAAAGATAACATATGCACGTAAAGTTCTTTGAACGCCTTCACTAAGCAAATTGAGCAGTTTCCAAAGCTCTCCACACCGTGCGGCGACCTTAATGTTGAGAAACATTTTACTGTAGCATTATGCATACCTTGTTTCACAGCGTGTAAGAACTTAAGGGAGTATAACGATTACTCACAGCAGTTACTGGTTACTATTTAAATGCGAAAAAATACCGTGATATGGGGGAAATATTAATGTATTTTATACAGGTGTGTTGTAACGTTATTTGAAAACTTATAGGACTGTTATGAATAGTGGTGATCATATTAACTCTGCAGCAATGAGCTTAGTTTACTTTCAATAAAACTTCGTTATTTTAACAATAAATGTATGGTTTTATCATAAGTAGACAAGTTTTTCATATTTATTATATACGCTTACCTGCACACAGCAGCGTCCATAATAGCAGACACTTAATGGCGTACTTCATAGCGCTTATATCGTAAGTACTTATGTAGCTTTCATTGCTTTGATAAACGGTTATATATATTTACGAACATAAGAGACTAATCAAATTTTTGCACAAAAACACTTCAGTAATGTGACATCAAGGCCAACATTTTTTCTTCTTCTTAATGTGGCAGCGATGATATCGTCCAATAAGAAGCGAGCTTGATATTGGTTCGCACTTAACCATCAATCACGTGGTTTATCAAACAATGCAGTAGATAATAATCAGTGCATCGCTTGACCTCTGCAGTATTTATTTAGATGGGTTTCTGGTATTTTTACATATGTTTAAAGATAATGCGTGTCAAGCACTACAGTCAAAAGTTGAACTCTGTTAACAGTAAATTTCTTCTGTTTGTTGTTTGACAAAATTTTTGCATGGTAACAGATATCTTTGCTGTTGTTGTCGAGTAATTTTGACCAGTGACAACTTGGCGATAACATTGAAGACTATGAGGTGGTGGCTCAGTGGTGTCGCTGGTTGCAGAGCTCGCTGTTAGATCAGGACACAGCTAGACTACTGACAACGATTTGGATGTGGTTTCCCGTCACTTTACATTTTGTGAAGCTGAACTGAACTTACTTGAGCCCACAAAAAATTGTTCCGCGAATGTATTTCCGTGATTTTTAGTCTTAAGCAGGCGTCTTCATCGCGTGACCAAATGGCTGGGTTCATGAACCTTCTAGAACACATTTAGTTTATTTGAACGTTTGTCACTTCTGACGATATAATGCGTTAAGGCCAGAGCGAAAACTGGAGTCCTGCGAGGGAATTTCTGTAACCAATTAGTAGATTCTTAAAACAACCAAGAAGTGTAGCTTTAAATGGAGCAGTGCGTCTGGTTTTACAAGCTTGGTAAATCCCACCACAATGTGACATTGTGAACTGAATAATAATATTGGTAACTTTTATGCAGATATGAAAATTATGGAGCGTTAAGAAAACACACGATATCAAAAAATTACACCTGGATGTTCTTAATATACCATAAATCCTCTATAAACCTTAGGGATAATGTCATAGAGTAAAAAACTTAACTATTCAATTATTTCTCTTAAAGTTAAAAGGTAAGTTACATTAATATTGATCAAGCGGTGTTTAGAAAAGTTAGGCAGAGATAAATAGATTGTATACGCAGGATATTTTGTAAACACACGTATAGTCTGCGTTTGGCATTTTTGTCATACCCAAATAAGGCAAAAACATAATATAGGTGACTTACCATTGAAAGTTTGTCCCCAAAGCTGAGCATCTTCTTGAAGTAATAGTAAAAAGCCCATGTAAATGTACATTTCACAAAATGAAACCTTAAAACTTTGGAAATGGGCAAGAATCTACTATACACGTAACGTATGTGATCATCATCAAATAAATTCGTCACCAAAATAGAGGTAGCAACCAAAATTTTTAATATTTAATATGTTATCGACGATTTTTTTACTGCAATGAAGTAACAAGATGAGATCAACGGAAATTGTATGATCGAAACCACTTCCGAGAATCAATGGACACAGCATACAAGCACCAAATACCTTGACCATGTAACTAGGTAACTAGGTAACACCTAACACAACGTGACACGACTAGAAATTAGAAATCGCGTTGCACCCCGCGCACGTAAAGATTTTCCTTATGATATCGCACGTGGGGAGTCTTGCTTGCTGCCGGTCTAGCTCGCCCACTAAAATATTTATGATAACGTGCAGTGCAATACTAACTTGTGTAACCTGTAATTGGAACGGTGCTATTTGTAGTTACGTGTTTTTCTGCTGGTTTTCTATCTTAGCCAATTAGTAAAATAAATGTTTCGGCGGGCGTTATGTACAAACACAACGAATATACTAGATGTAAGTTTTCAGTTGAACTAGTGACGTGCTAGTAACAAGAGTTTACAAAATACAATTATATTCATAAGCAATTTTGAGTATTATTTGTGTGGATCATAGTTCGGCGCAGAGGTAAATGACTGGGAAGCAAAGTTGTGTTACATCCTCAACCAGTTTCGTATAGAACATTTTAAACTATGAGTATCGTTGTGAAACTGGTTCTAAACCTGGATTCGGGCTGAACACCAATCATCATAAAAAAAAAAATACTTTCTCTCTTCTCTGTTAAACAGAAAAAAGTATACAAATTATTTCAAGAGCAAACAGAACCATTCAAAATAATGTATTGTAGCAGCACATTACTCATTACTTCCATGTTGTTGTGGTAATTTTTATTTTCAGTATTATTCTCTCTTTTCCGTTTTTTTTTTTTTTGGTTAGTTATTTCTCTAGAATTTATCCCTCAAATGCTGTATCGAAATTACAGACTTAAATGCGTTATTGCGTATAACTGTGTACGGTGATAATCACTTCGTAAACATAAATTACGATTATAAAAGCAACTCTCCGTTTTAATAGATTATTCTTCAGAATGCAAGAAATACCAAATAACTGGCAGTAGAGAGTAATCTGATGTTTCGGAAAGTTTCATTCGACTGTAACTGCCACTATGCATGTCAACAACATACACTGTATAATGCATTAATCCCGTTAGAGCCGTATTCAGCCACATTAATAAGTTCATACAGTGTCCACACTTGGCCTACGTGTTATTCTGTTACGGAAACCGTGACACTAGTACAGGATTATTTTGAAGTGGGTGTTAAAACAAAGCCTTGCTCTTGTCGTAAACAGGTTGAAATTATATGCATTTATATATATAACTGTGATCTTAGGAGACAGGTTAAGCGGCTGTGTGAAGAGGAAGAGTTCCTACATGCAGAGCACAGCCAAACAATCTATCGCTCGCTACGTATGTTTCGCCGACTTGCTGAAACAGAAACGTTGAAAGCAAATACGTTTGTACGAAGGCAACCTAATTGGCTTCGTAAACCTAATTTGGAGAATAACATCCTCGAGCATAGATACAGGAGGATTTTGCTCGATGGGGACAAACTGACGGAGACGATCCTGGAGAGGATTAGGGTCAGAAAAAGACATTTATGGACATACAGCCGGAACTACTTTCCAAGGAAGGTACAGCCCCTTAAAGGTGGAGATAAAATATGTTTGGCGTTGTAGGTTTCAATAACTGGAAGCACACATGAGAACACACCAGGCAAGAGGCAACCTGTAGAGGCTCCTGAATGGTGTGTATGCGAAGCCCGTCCCGGACATGCAGACACTGGAACAACGCATTCATGCTGCTGTAATGCCATTAAGTTGAGAGGCCTGTGGGGGGCTACTTCGAACACCTTTGTCAAACGGTGGTCTCATCGCAGCATGCCATACACTGCATTATACTTTACTATAATATAAACTCATAGCATAGAACACCATGCATGCATTTCCAGCCTTATGACCACATGACCTCCTTTGCTCCTTATCCTCTCAGGGATCGTCTCCTACAGTTTGTTACTATTGAACAAAATCAGCCTGTAGAAGGATACAAGTATCAACATCCGGTGGCTACGTTGCTCGTGAGTCACACAACCGTATCGGAAAAATACTTCGTTTGCTACTGCGCTGAACCCTTACCTTTACCAATGCGCGTACAATGTATCGTTTGGCAACTACCTGACTCGAGTGTCTTTATGCTAGTCATCATATGGCAAACATTCATTCCAGCGTTGGCCTTAGCTCTTGTTAATAAATGAGGTTACGTTTAGGAAGTACGGCAGCACTAACTCCAACAACAATTATCAAGGGATAGAGGACAATCTAGAAGCCACCAATACAGTGGTCGACATCAGAAAACATTTCGCGTAACTGTGTAGGTCGATATTGTGATTGTCTGATAATCGTATGTGATGCCACCTCGCGTGATAGGCTACGCGTATTACATCGAGTGTTTTGCCAATGTTTTGCTTCGTATGATAGAGGTCGTACCTTCCTTCCATAGACACGCAAGACTATGCATGCTCTATGCCGCTCCAAAACGTGTTTACTCGTCCTGTTCGAACTCTGGAGGATAAGACATACAGCAGATGCGTTGATCGGTCGGGTCCATTGGTGAAATCCCATCCCTCACCTAACTTCAACCCTTTTGACTTATATTTATGATCTCATGCAGAGTCCTAGACCTATATGCAGACGCGAATGCAAGTACAAGGCTTTTTCAAGATCGCAAATGCTATTCGCCGTCAACTGGGAATACTGTAATCGGAAGTGTTCGCAGATCTACGATTAGAAGTATTCAGTGTAGATGATCGTGGTGCTCATTTTAACATTTGTTGCAATGGTTTCTACACAAACTGTCAACAGAGTAGCAGATGTCATAAAATATGTGCAATGTAACACGTTTTAGTGAGCATAACTACTAAAATACGCAATGTCTCGTATTTTGTTTTGAGTTCGCCTTTGTTGCTAGCCTTTAGCTGCAGGCTGGGTAACCACATTAACAAAGTTGGTTTGTAAGTCAATAGACAGCGGGAAAAGACGCAGTAGTTAAAAACCTGTCATGTGTTGCCAAAAGTAGTCGAAGAAACATTTAGGTTGTGCGATGAAGGAAAATGTTGGTATGGGATTGAAGTAGCAGATGAATGGTGTGGCACGAGATGAAGGTTGTGGTATGGTAGATGGTCGTGTGCAACACGACTGCCGTCGTGAACACGGGAATGAAACTAGTCAACAACATAAATCTCATCATCATGCACTCTAACCTCACACGACAGTAAAATTATTAGCCTACCGACAGATCGTTATCAAGTGTAGTTTGCCATGCCTCAGGAGTACTGCGTGTTACCAACGTACCTGAACAAGGTGTTTTTTTTTGTGCACTTTATACAATATTCCTCCCAAGCTGTTGGGATGGAATAAATTTCGTATATTTAAACGCGTAACTTTATTATCTACCACGGTAAAAGTAATTAATCTTCGGCAACGTGCAATTTATTGCAAAAATAGGGCCGCAACTCCTTTTTTCGACGAATATATTCCATAGTGGATAGATATTTCACGGATAATATATATCTGTCAACATTTCCACTAACCAGAGGTTTTCAAACATGGCACTCAAGAATATCTACAAAACTGTCGTATTATCGAACACAATGTATACAGTCATTTGTACGAGTATTTATCTTTCGTGTACAAGCTGTTTAATATATCTCAAAGTACGCTCAGCGGGTTGTTTACAGTGAAAAGGAAGAGAAACAACGCTACCGGCTTTACCAACAACGTATCGCAAAATGTATTTTGACCTGAGGTCGTGCATATTGACGAATCATATTCAGTTTATGGTATTGCCTGTGTTCCTCATCGCTGCAAACGACTCGTTGACACCCGAGATGACTTCTTTGAAGGACGAAACGTTTACAGGGTGTACGAGAATGCAATAATTGAACAGTGATCTTAAACTAACATGTTTTCTTTTTGTATTCTTTGTTTTTTGTGACTAATTTTGTATGAAGAGCCTGTCTACGCACAAACAAAACAGTCTGTGTATCAAAACATCTCATCAAATACGTTCATCCAAACTATCACATGTTATTTTACCGCTTCGCATATCCCTAATTTATATTTTGCATA
The DNA here is from genome assembly GCA_003012365.1 of Medauroidea extradentata. Taxonomy (NCBI): domain Eukaryota; kingdom Metazoa; phylum Arthropoda; class Insecta; order Phasmatodea; family Phasmatidae; genus Medauroidea; species Medauroidea extradentata. The sequence goes on along the minus strand of PNEQ01001859.1, from coordinate 96,863 downwards.
ACCTATACAGTCATCCTATGACATGCTCTAAGTAAGCAGTTTCAAAACGCAATAATTTAAAACTTATTTTGCACACGTCTAGAGTGTGTAAAAGTAGATAAAAAGTGATTTATTGTAATAGAATTTTAACTATTCTTTGCACTCGTAGCGTTATCCTTTAGCAGTAATATTGTATTACTTTATGTTTTTATGGGTTCAAGAAACTCAAAAGTTCTGCACAATTTTCCTAGTTTCAGCTTTGACGAGAAAAGTCAAATTCGATGTTTGCGAATTATACCTTCCTGTCTGTAAAAAGTAATTTTTTTAAGATTTTGATTGATTAATAAATGAGATAAAATACCTTATTTTTGTGTTTCACGTAATTTTGATAGTTTCGACAACGGTGTTTAAATTAATACAATGACGATGAAGTCCGCATAGTCAACGCATTTGATGGGCGCGGTCCCATGAGACCGGGAGTAGATAAGGTTCCCAGAACTCGATAACTGACAACAAAGAAAATATCAACGATAAAGTAAACATATTTGTGAATTACGTTCCCTCAAGTAGTTTGTGTGGGAAGCGAAGACATTCACTTAGGGCTGGTTTCACCAACCAAGTTTAAGCGATTTAATCTAGATTAATCGCCACTTAATCTCGATTATACATGTTTTGGGTTTCACCAAGCAGTTAAACTCGATTTTCTCGTCTTAAGCGAGATTAAATTTAACTACTCGATTTTGGCCGGGTAACGTCACTAATCTCGCTTAAGTTCATTATAAAATGGCGCGAGCACTGTATAATATGGTGTTTGAAGACAATACAGGCGACGAAGACTTTATTCCTATGTATCTGCCTCGTCGGATAAGAGAAAGAAATTATTATTTTGATGAGTATGATGATACCCGCTTGTCAAAACAATCGGTACATTCACTTTTATTGATACATACACCTCCAGTATAGATGTCACAGTGCTCTAGGGGTAAGATGCGTAGGTTCTACGAGCGGGAAGAGTGGTTCGACGCTTACTACCTCCACTTTTTTTTTTTATTTTCAAAATAATTTCATGTAAGCGTCCTTTAATCAAAAGTTATTTGATAAATAAGTCCAGTGTTATTTATGAAGTACAGTGAGTATTTAAATTTGTTTTTTTTGTATTGAAAGTACAATTACAAGGTTATTCCTTGTAATTTTACAAACATATAATTTGTATTTTATTTCAAGGACAACCATTGTAGTTTTACAAGGAATTTCTTTGGCAACTGGGTTTCCAAAGATTTTCTTTGTAAAAGTACAAAACATTTTTTTACAGTGTATGAGGTTCTGTTTAACGCCTGGTACTTTCAGGTTAGCAAAAAATATACAGACGAGAAAATAATTAAACAATTGTGTGTAGATAAACATTAGCATTTACAGCAATAAAATAATGTAAATTATATTTGCTGGATTATCTTCCCCTGGTCTTTCTTTCTGGCTTTGCTCCAAAGCTACCCAGGGTTACCTAGCCCCCTAGCTGTTTCCCACCCCTGGATAGTATGATGCAAACACTCTCTCCTTCCCCTCAAGAACGTTGTAAAAAAATTTCCAAATGAAATAATTCACAAACACATACTCGGCAATTTCCGACAAGTGTTCGGGTATTTCCGACCCAATTAAGGCGTCTCAGCTCACACAATCCATCGTGCAGCCAAGTTTATTTAATCTATGGTAACTTGAACTCGCTGTGTTGTTGGTGGAACGCACCTCTAACTTACACTCAGGTTTGGCTCGTTTGTTAATCTCGCTTTTTGGCAAAGTTAAACTTCGTTTGTGAAACTGGCCCTAAGATAATACGCTAGTGTAGGGAAAATTATATTCCAGGTGCAAGAAGAGTATAATATTTGAAGAAGAGTTTTGTTTAAGCGCACGATCTTGTCAAGCAGATGGAAAAGTTGTACAACCTAATAACAAGATATTTTTAAATAATGCCTGAATAGTGCCAAATGTTACCGTAGCAGTGGAAAAAAAATGGTTAGTAATTTTATATTTTAATGACATTTTGACAACCACTTTGCCTACGCAATATTTTCCTAAAGAAATGTAATATTATTTCTCCGTTTGGCAAGATGAATGCCTCAATAAACCATTGACATGCATATATAATCTTTCGGAGTTCAGCACAGTCTAAAAAAATCACAATTATGCTATTAACATGTGTCTAAGGGGAATTAAACCTAATTCATTAAGAGTCGAATCAACTCAACAAAAGTAGCAGTACAGAAAACAGTTAAAAAATTAAAATGATACTAACAGCATTACCAAAGTTTCAGATTTATAAACTTCCCAAATATTTAAGGAAATATACTTTCGCTTTTTTTTGGTAGTTCATGTTTCAACAAATACAAGTAATTGCTTTCGAAAAGTAGTATTCAGTGATAAAATTTATTCATATCTGCAGCACACTTACATTGAAATTATTTTGACTAAAAATATTTCTGAAAAATTCAAATTAGGTGCAGATAATTCATACTGTAAAGAATGCGTGTTTTTAAAGCCACTCGCACGCCGCTATTATAAAACCGTCTACACAAATGTATTACCTAAGCCATTATGTAGTTGCAGTACCATCTCAGATTCAAACTCGTACTAATTTAGAGCAATAGATTGTAACCTTCTCTGTCTTGTAGGAGGTTGCACAGGAGCTGAGATGATGATGTACTGTACAATATCAAATATTTCAAATCAGTGTTATGCTAAACATATATTTATCTGATGGCACTTAACCCTGTGTATTATTGCAAACTAGCAGAAGGGTTTGTAGATGGTTGAGTTACTTGCCAGAGTTTATAGTTTAACTCCTAACACACGTGTATATCATTGATTAAAATGACTTTTACTTCAGTAGTACTTAACAGCTAAAAAATGTATCCTTATGTGCTAGACGCCAACTGTAGGTATTTAAATTAGCCCATGTAGGTTTCGCTAATGGATGGTGGTCTAAACACCTATTATATAAGAGGTACGAGGTAAAAGAAACACAACAGTAAAATGCTAATTTATAGTTTCTGAATTTCATAAATTTATTTTTTAATTTTTTCACATTATCCTCGTGCAAATGGGGCTTGACCGTTGGTTTGCAGGAAGTATACGCCTCTGGATCTGGAAACAAATGCAAAATTTTTACAAATCAATGAAAACTGATGGATTAGTTTACAGTGTGCTCAATGTAGTTCGTTTGTTGAGTGCATAGCAGTACAAAGGATATACAATAATTAATTAATTTGTTCTAATATACAAACAAATATACTTTTTTAAAAATTCAGTTCACATTTTCAGTCGTATGATGAAAAACCATATATATTTTTTCTTCATTACTGTTTGATTCTTAATCACTGTGTCAGTTATTCGATTGTAACTTTTACTAACTTAATTAACAATTGGCAGGTACGAAAAAAAAAAAAAAAAAAAAACGAAAGAACACGACATACGGCTCATAGCATTTGGTTCCGTGAGAATTTGAATGGTAGAACCACGCGAAGTTTAAAAATTAGGAAATTAATCAAATTTTATACTTCTCAGCTACACAGCACGCCCTTAAATGCGTTCAGCCCAATAAACATTTAAGTAATAAATAATTAATTTTCACCAGCAGTTTTCACTTATCTTACTCTGGTATACAATTTCAAGTTAAAAACTTTTAGCAAATATTATTTTTTTAAATAGTAAACTAGCATTTGATTGGCTACGCAGTTCTATAACATCAGTGAAATGGTCTTCCATACAAGATAGTGGTGAAGGGCAAGGACAGACTTGAGAGGCTGATTCAGTCGCCTCCGGCTGTCGTTTTAGATGCATACGCACGGTGGCAACTTTAGGCAAGTGTACAGAATGTTCGGATATTCGTCTGAAATATTTCAGCAAATGATTCGTTGTGGAAAATTGTGACAATTATATAGTATGCCAGGTGATACGCGGATACGAGCTGCGCCATGTGAAATGTTAACCAAAGCTAAGCTCAAAATACTCTCAGGTAAAAAGTCATCAGGGCCTTAGTTTAAGAGAAAATTTACTTTAAATATCCAAAAACCAAGGGAAGTGGAAATGTGAAGTAAGGTCGTTCGTAGATACGGTCTGCACCAGGTGAATAAGTGACTAAAACTAAGCAGAAAACACTACTTTGGTAAAAACAAAATAGTAGTTATGCCTGAAAAACCTGTTCACTCTACCATGCCATTGTTCTCGTAAACAAAAGACCTGGAAACTTTTCTCCACAGTATTCCCTACTTAGTTGTTGTATCAGGCACAGGTCGTATCCATTAATTAACTGACATCCAGGTTATGCAGCTCGTAGCCTAGAACAACTCGCAAGGGCCTTGAAATTCCAGTTTATTATTCGTATTTTCTCAAGGTATGGAAAACGGCGTTGAATAAAATCACGATGTTTTGAACATGAATCAGTGGTATATAGATGCAAAACATACGAAAAAACCGAGTTAAAAACATCCGCAAACACACTGAATCAGGGGTGCCCATTCTCTAAAATGCATATAACCTTTTCTGCTTCCATACCGAGCGAGATGGCGCAGCGGAAACACGCTGGACTCGCATTCGGGAGGACCCGGAGGTTTGATCTCCGGCTCCGGCAATCATAATTTCGGTTTTCTATTGTTTCCCGAAATCGATCCATGCGAATGCTGGAATGGTTCCTTAACAAAGGCCATGGCCGACTCCTCTCCCAGCTCCTATCATTGCACCAAGTTGTGTCGCCGTCTCTAATGACCTCGCTGTTCGAGACGTAAAACCCAATTACCATACATTTTTCCTCCATGTAATGTGGCTAGTTGATATGGTCATCGTGCCTAGGGTGTGTTTTTATAGTACGTAAGAAACGTGCTCTTGGTGCAAGTTTCCTTTAACATCGCACACAAATATGTCAGGGGAAATGTGAAAATACCTGGTTATATGGGAAATACTAGACACACACTGTCTCGAATCACTTGTGTTTAGTCGCTGTGTTTACCACCCACGTGTATGAAGTATTGCCTACCACTAGGCTTTTTCACGTCGTCCCTGAAATCGTTGTGTGCAATTTAAAAGTAAACTGTAGACGCTCGTCACTTGACCCAGAGGGCACATTTTTGTACAGTAGAACGTACTGGGTTACGATGACATCACATCAAAATCCATATAAGAAGACGGTGACAAAGTTGTACGCAATTAGAGGGCGGTCATACATATCTTCTACATGTTGGCGGACGTTTGTAACTCTGATTTTTCCATTACGTTCTACTTTTTCATAACAATAAAAAGTGTTCAAAACCTCGTGGTTTGCGTCGATTTCGATATCTTGCTAAAATACGAGTTATAAACTCGAATTTTAAGGGCGGGTATCTCCCATGATTTTTATGCTAAACTATAACTTGCAATACACATTTGTCGCAAGTATTCGCCTCTAAAAAGATTTCGGGTGAGTTTTCGAACAGTCTGTTAAGGTGTTTTTCGTCCGAAATGCAGCATATAGCTTGCTGGGAGGAAATAAAACTAACTGTAAGATTTGGAATTTTTTCAACAATTGGCTGGCCAACATGCTAAAGGGATTTAACATGTGGAAAACATACATGTAGCTTTCTCAGAAATACGTAATAGGTTTGGGAAGGACAGAAGATGTGTGTTTTTCTCATGGCATTTGTTTTTCTTCCTTCACTGTTGATTTTTAACATTCCAAGCTATATTTTTACGAGACCAGCCAAGATAAGGATAAGGTAGGTCAGCGAAAATTTCAAATTTAAGGTGTTTGAAATTTATCCTAGAGAAGTTTACCCGTGCTCGAAATTTTATTTCATAGCCTCTGTATTAACTCCTCACTTACCCTGCTATGAAAAGTGTAAGTGGCAGCTAGAAAGCGGAAGTCGCCGTTTGGCGCGAATACATGCATGTATGTATATATATATATATATATATATATATATATATATATATATATATATATACATACATACATACATACATACATACACATAAGACATAACCAAAACCACAACTAAGTGAAACTGAATTTTCTGTGTTCAAAATATCGAATAAATAAGCACGAAACGAACATTATATTTAAGTGTAAATAAAATAATGTTTAAAGAATGTATTGCGGACGCCGAATGGAACAAAATATTTACCAGGTATAAAATGTGAATGTTTTTTTTATTATTCACGCATTCTTAAAGGTCTGAAAAGCATAGAAGACGTTCATCAAGTTCCTGGTAATCAAGAGAACCTGGTTAGGTGCCTCAGATAAACTACTCTGCTCCGGAGAGTGAATTTTCATAATATTTACGGATGGGCAGGCGCCTTTGTCAAGCATGAAGACAGTCAAATTCATTGGGGCTGTGTTGAATGTACTTTGAAGTGGATAAATTGCATTAGAGGGGAAGTCGTCTCGTGTTATTTTTACCGAGCAATTGGTTTTCCGAAATCATTCCAAGCGAATGCTGAGATTGTTTCTTAACATAGGGCATGGCATCTCCCAGTTTTTGTGATTGTATCAAGCTGTCTATAATGTTCTCACAGTCGACGAGATGTAAAGCTCATTTACCTTACCTTTTACCGAGCAGATTGGATAACTCACAGAATTTGCATAGATAGGGTACTAGGTTCGAATACCGATCCGGATATATTATTTATGTTTTCCAAGTTGTCCAAAACTATTCCAGCTGATAGTTGTAGGTGTCCTTGATGCAAGCCAAGACCGATTCATTCCGGTTCTTGAGACAATGATTCTATTTCACAGTCAACGAGACTACCTAGCTACTGATCCACCTCATAGTGACTTCTTTTTTTTATTAGTCACACTTCCATATAATAACCGTGCAGTTGAAGCGCTAGAGTGTAAGTTTTTTCTTAATATATGGTTGTATTCGTAGTTGCTATAGTGCTGTCGCACGAAACTGGACCAACAAACATATTCAAGCAAAAAAAAAAAGCATAGCTTTAGTTACTCACGTTGAAGGTATGTTGTAGCCCATAGCAACAGCGTTGTTGTTCGCACAACTTCCGGCTCTGAAGAGTTGCCAACTTGAACATTGTCTTGAAATGAATCTACCACTTAAGATAGACTCCGCATAGAACTGGTTGGCTCGGCCGTGGCTACAAGTTCCTAAAAACACGAAACACCCAGTCAACATTTGACGGCGATAACCCATTGGACTATTTCATATGTATGTAAACAACTATTTTGTCAGATTTTGTTAGTTGGATAAATTACGTGTGTGTACGTGAATATGATATCAATGAGATGGTTGTCCAAGTATAATTAACACTAGTTTATGGCAAAATTGTACGGTCTATAGTGCCATCTTATTTATCTAAAACTAAATATTTACCTTCTAGAACTGGCACTGTAAATTTTTCTAGCACGCTACGAGAGTTATATATAAGATATAGTTTTCTTAGATTTATAGAAATAGTTAATACTGACGAATTTGGGCATGTTTGAGTTATAATTTTCTGTATTGCCGTTTCCAGAGTTTGCACACAATTTTCATAGAAACACGGGATTAAAGGTCGAATAAAGAAACCAATTTTTATTGGAGGTTAGAAGGCTTTTTAAATATAATGTACTCAAAGAGTGTTGTTTTGAATAGTCACTCCGTAATTGTCTGGAAAATATTTTTCTTTCATAGTTAAAAATATTGTATAAATTGTAGAACTTATTGAAAACATAAGCCACACTTAATTAAAACACGTTTGTTAAAACACGCTGCAGTACAAGTCAAGCACCAGGTATGATATTATCTTGGACGAGCAATGGCATTATAAAAATTATATAAATGCAATAATAAGGAAGGTTCTTTAGAATAAATTATTGTTTCTAATACTTAAGTATTTTCTAAATCAAACAAAAATCCTTGCTTTGGCTGTGTGTTATTTAAAGAAAACATTGATCGGTATATGTAGAGAAATATCAGTTAACTGTGAACTTGCTGTATAGGCTTACTGATTCAGGAGTGGGGAGGAGGTTTCAGGGGTACACTGGCACCCTACCCACCCCAAGTTTTCCAGAGGACGTCCGAGTTAATGTCTATGTACACTCCTAAAATCTCAAATATCTTAACTAATTTCACAAATTTCGGTTTTATATCATATTGTGACGTGGTGCAGTCAGAAAATTTTTAATCACGACTCACGAGAACAAACTTCTGCGAACATGCGAAGTTCAAGAAGAAAGGAAACCATTGTATTTATATTTTTTAAATTTTGTTGTTGACTTAATTCGATTGGCGGCTGGCGGTTAAGTACTTCTTGCTCGTCCTTCCTTTGTGTTGCATAGGTACGGAAAGCGGTCGTTGTATGCTGCCGCACCACCAGACACCTGTCTGTCCCTTCTTAATATAACCGCCTGGAGTCTTGTCGCTAGATAGGGATAACGTTGCTCTTAGTGAATACTAATAAATTCCGTTTGTGCTAACATCAATGTGATTTTGCGATAGACTTCCTGGTGCTATCAGTAACTGTTTATATAACTCCTAAATTGTTATACTAGCACGATTTACTTAGTTTACCGATACTGTTTAAAATACGCAATACCGTATGATTTAATGATTGTAAGATGTATAGGGACAGCTTTGTTAAGTTAGTACGCATATGAACTTGAAAGTGGTTATAAATCTATTCGTTGTAAATGGAACGATTTTTTATCTCTGTTTACAACACTACAAAGCGTGCTCTATGTTGTACTGCAAACATTTTTGGTAAGTCGCACAGTTGTGACTAAGTCAATTTATTATAGTTAAACCATTTTAAGCACTACTTATGTATCCCGTCGTATTTGTAATTGTTTTCGTTATTCTGTTTATACTTTCACGTCTGAAAATTAAATTATTTATAGCTTTGATTGGTTATTTTAAATATATGCATTAACATAACTTAAATTTGCATTCGAGTGTCTTATAAAACTTCCTCTTATATTTAAAGTTAGGGTGATATACTGAAGATCGATACTGCAGTCGCCACTCGAAACATACTTTGAAAGAGTTGGCATGAAGCCTTTCTAACTATACCGCAACCTATAGTGTTGACTTCAAGGCTGATTCCAGCCGAGTTCACTTTCTTACTAGTATGTTAAGTAATTATGGCAACAGGACACAAATTTCATCTGGTTGTAAGTGTCCTGAGCAAGCTGAGTGAGTCTTATATTTCTTCTTCTATTTTGTACGGAATAGTTCCTGGTTCGTTACTTAATGATCGGGCTTAAGTATCACGCTGTGTAACGTTAAAATTTTTCCTGGCGTTAAAATTTTACTTATTATAGAGTTGGCAAGGCTTCGTGTATAAGAACATATTTGTAACATCGTTCACTCAAAACAAATTTTCACTAAAAAAATGTACAATTTATGTTAATGGAATATTACATGTTTTGGTATGGAAAATATTTAAAATTCTGTTTTTTTTTTTAATCTCGAAACCCTAGTTTCTCCTGGAGAGGTCCCCCGCCCCCCCTCGCTATTGCGTCACATACACACGCACGTTCACAGAGTCCTAGTTCTCATCTGATGTAGACCGCTCCATGCCTCCAAAATCAAAACAGTTCCAGCGTATGCAAACATACTGTATACGGACGAAATAGAAAAAATTAACACAACAGCTGTATCGGAACACTTGACGGATGACTATTATATTTTTCTAGCTATTCCGGACTTTTATACACATGAAGAGAACAAGGAACACATAATCACCCCTTTGACATAATTTAAAGTTAGGCTACTTGTCTACAGGAAGTGGGGTTCTCGTTTAGGGTCTCAGTTATTAGTGATCATATTTTCAAAGGATTCTACACGTCCCTAGTGATCGCTATTTTGTAGATCATTCGGGAATTAAGTGAGCACTATTAAGATTTAACCTTAGAAAAAATAACTAGCCGTTACAGCATATAATTTAACGTTAACAATAGTTAGCTTACTGGTAGTACAGTTGGCAGTGAATCGACGTATGTAGTTCCGTGTATTTTCTTATTCAAATGAAGCAATACTGAAATACAATGAATTGAATTCTACATATTTGTTTTGATATAATTAATAAAATGTTTTAATCAAACTATAAAGGTTCTTTCCGACCTCACACTTTATCTTAAACACGCGCAAACATCACGTGACATGTCCAGAGAGGTTAGACATTTCCAATCGGTAGCTAAACAGAGAAATGTAAAAATGAGAGAGAACAGCAAAGGGTACATTATCTTACAGCGAAGGAAATGTAAAACTGTCAAGGTTTATACGCGTACGTTCTGAGACAATTCAGGGATAGCAATTACCTATTGTACGATGGATGAACCACACACACGCATCATGAGTCGTCGAAACGTTTACGCCCTTGTTTATGTTAGCGGAGCCATGTATTTATTTTCTGTGAGCTGAACCTGAGGGACGGTTGGTGAACGGACCACATAATGGCGCCTTACCAAATATGTCGACACCGCAGCCTTCTTGCGTGGAACCGCCGTTGGGGTAGAAGTCGGCGTGCCCGAGGTTGTTGCCGAAACCTAGGCGCCCTCCATTCGTATGTATGACCTGCACGTGGGTAGCAGATGCCGTGTCAAGTCGGTCCACCCTGGGTACTGAAGCCCAGTTTGGTCCTGCCGGGTCCAGCCCTGGAAGGCAAATACGCCATTATCCTACTTAACACATACACACACGCATATAACATAAGCAATTATCCAATAAAATTATTTCACTATTATGTTAAGTATTTTAGCTCTGTACTAAGGCCATGATCCATAATTTCTATTGCTCTCAAGATAATTTTTTTTAATTCCTAAACGAGAGCAGATTTTAAAAAACCGTTGCACGGTTTTGAAAAATTTAGTTTTTACTATGTAGTATAATTTTTTTAGACTAAAACTAAACAGTGTTGGCTAATTAGTTCATAAATGAAATTTCCTATAACTTCATAACTAGTCGAAACCAACGTGTATTTTTATATTTGTACCAGTTTTTTTCTCGTTTTGGACGCAAAATGTGACTAATTATTATTCATATAAATAATTGTTATCTCCCATAGTTTTTGCGTAATGGTTCGTTAAAGCCAAAATGTGCGTTTTTTCCGTTTTAAGAACGACACTAAACCCAAATCACTTACCAAATTGAAAAAAATCTCAGTGAATAACGTTGTAGTTGACTACAAGTTCAGCTATGTTAACCACAAAATAAAATATTTTTATATTTTAAAAAAAAATTGAATTTTTCCAATTTTTATTTTAAATTTCAGCATTTTTAATTAAATACAAAAACAATTATTCTTTATTTTTATGTGCATGACTTTGTAGCCTGCGACGTCCTTATCCACTGTGACTTTTTTTCAGTTTGGTTTGTCAGTTGGTTTTAGTGTAGTCCTTAAAACAGAAACATGCAAATTTCGACTTTAACAAGTCATGACGCGAAAACTATGAGAGATGAAAAAATTTTACAAGAGCCAAATTTAGTCACATTTTGTGTCTAAAATAAGAAAAAAATATCTGATACAAATAAAACATAAAAAAATGGCGATGCAAATTGCAGCAGACCACGCCCTTAAACCAGGAATCTAACTCTACCCTTTATCAGGGACTTATTCTAGGGGCAGCGGTGGTCAAGGAGGGCGAACTGGGTTCGATCCCCAGCGGTTCTGCCCCATATTTTTTTTTCATGTGGAAAACGTGGCGGACGTTGCCGTTGGCCGGCGCATTTTCTCTCGGGGAACTCCCGTTTCCCCTGCCTCTCCAATTCCGTCGCTGTCCCATGATCATCTCAACCCACCTTATTCATTATTCGGGCCGGACGGGCGACAGGCGACTAGTCGAGCAGTCGGCCCGAAGGCGGGAACACGTAGGCCTATGGATTTTCATTTTGTCAAGGACATGTTCTAAAATTGTGTTCTCTCGGAAACTTTTAAAAGTACATACTTGATTCGAAAATAAGAAAAATCTAGCACGTTTGCAAGTTTTAATTAATATATTCTGTATCAAAATAATGGTGATAGGCCTACATTTCTACATTTACTAAAGTCCACTGCGAATACAGATGTGCAAGTGCATGTACGAGCTATAAGAATATTTGCTTTGTAGTTCATTATTACAACGGTTTAAACAGTAGATACTTATATTTGGTTACATAATAATAAGCGCAAAATAAGAAATTTCTTTATTTCTTTAATAGCTATAGTACTTATTATGAAAATATCTATGGTACTTATTATAAAAAAAACTCGAAAGAACTAGAACTGATATTAAAATCAGAAGGTAATTAAAAATTAATTATCATCGTCTTTGTTAAAGTAGAACTGTTACAGCTTAAAATACTGAAATAGAAAGAAATTTATGCAGAATGCACCAGGAATTAAAAGTTAAGTTTTATTTTGACAGCAAGTAGTTGTCGGAATAAAAATTACAGGGGTTGAGTCTAAAAAATTACTAAAGATCATTACAAATATTCCAAGGCAGATGATTCGTAATTCGGTACCCATGCGGCGAGTCTTTTAATCGATTTGTAGTGAATCGTAGTTAGTATGGGATCATGCCGGAATCACAATAACGCGACAGAAGCGACGCGAAGTGCGCGATGCAAATGACAAATGACAGCCAATCAGCGTCGAAGCTTCTGGGACGTCAACACGTCTGCCTCGACGCTGATAGGCTATATTTTGTAATTCGCGTTGTACCCTTTGCGTCGCGTCCGTCGTGCCATTGTGAGTCCGGCATGAGTGTAGTGCCGATATAATCGTAGGGTCAGCTGCAGCCCTCAAGTTATATTTTACACTTACGTTTAATGGTAAATATGTTACTTCATTATACAGTGTCAGTTTAAACGAGCGTTGTGAGTTGAAATTTGTAAAGTTCTTAGCTTCCTACACTTTTGTTGTAGACCTAAGGGGGCTTACAATACATTTTAATTAATTATTTCTTGGATTTAACATTAAACATCAGATAACTTTCTAAGTCTAAGGGTTAACGGGAAAATTCTGATAAAGGTAGGTTGTTGCTGCATATTATTATAGTGTGGGTGCTTTCACTTCTCAGTACTTCAACACACAAGCACTTTGCCTGACTACAGAGCATTCGTGTACTAATAATATGCTACATTATGCAGTTAAAACAACGGAAATGCAAACTCAGCGAGGATTGAAACACGGCGAGACTAAATGTCTTGAGAGTGGTAGAGACATGCGTAGGGTAGACTTAGTTGAACTTGCCAGTGACTCTGCCGACAGAAGACCAACAGCGCTGGCCAGCGACTCCGGCGACGTGGGCTCCCAGGCTGAAGCCGACGATGTTGATGTTGGCAGGACTGAGGCCGCGGGTTATCAGGAAGTCGAGGAGTCTTGCGGTGATGACGCCAACCTGGCGGGTGGCAATGGCCGCGCTCTGGTAGCCCCCGTTGGCGGGCCCGCGCCAGTCCACCACGATTACGTTCACGTCCAGACCGGATCGCAGGTATGCTGCAGGGATCACATAAGAAGAGAGAGTTGTAAAGCCTATAGTACACAAGGTGTTCAATCCGACCTGCATGCAAGGTCTTGCGTTCTAACTAGAATCGTTAGGAGGCGGTTTTAATTTTCATTCACCTTCTTATGCAAGTCGTTTGTTTGTGTTTTTATTTGTCATATTTACGTACATTTATTTATCCTGATATTGATCATTTGAGAGAAAAACAGAAACTGAAGCTTTGTATAGTCACAACTAATTTATTAGTCCGTTTCCATCCTGAATATAACTGACGTCTTTTATAATTTAAAACAACAAATTCAATTATGATCAACAAAAGGGCGATAACAAAAAATTATATAAATAATAAAAACCCAAAAAATACCCTTATGTTTTCTAATCTTTCGACATGTAGGCGTATTCAAGCAAGCATGCAAGTACTATGTGTACTTTCATGGGGATTGTACACAAGGTGGTGTACACCTTTTGTTTACCACCTTCTTGCTCAAGAAAGGTAACCGTGTGTTCTAGGCTTAACTCAACGGTACGATACAAGAACAGTATTTTTGCCGAGAATGTCCGAAGTTGACAGCTAATACCTATACTAAAATACACTTTTGATTTTTAGTTTTTGGTAGCTCTGCATTTTCTCCATAACACAATTACTGTTGTTACGTGTAGGGCCTAAGTTTTGATAATACTAAATATGATTAACTACTTATTAATTGCATGCATTTTTACAGATACGTATTTTCAGTGTGACTTTGTTTCATTAAAGCATTTATTTTTCTATGCACATATTGTCACTTTGTATGTTCTGAACTTCGGATATCTTCGGTAAGGATTCGTTTGTCCTATTCGAGTTTCGAGGGCCTTGTATTCTGAAAGCAACCGAATGAGCTGTCTGTTAGATCTAGTGTTTTACTGTGCACTCCGCGGGTTGGAGGTAAAACTTGTTCGTGGTTAAAAAAAAAAAAAAAAAAAAAAAAAAAAAAAAAAAAAAAAAAAAAAAAAAAAAAAAAAAA
>PNEQ01001859.1:22052-82336 GCA_003012365.1 Medauroidea extradentata | reverse complement strand
GATGACCATGTAATTTTATTGGTCGAAAGTCTGTAAAAAAGTTCAGTGCTCGATTCTATCTCAGTTTCACACGCATACCGTTAGTACAATTCGAAGTACATCAGTTTGAAAATGTAATTTTTTAGCTATGTTGCAGGGCTTAGATAGTGTTTTTAATGAGCAGGATATCTTAACAATGGTATTCCGTCCTTGTCCGAAGTGTGTTTTACTTTCGTAAATTGGCTAAATACACACACGTTGAATAGTTTCTTTAAAAAAAATACGTATTTAAGAACACACTGCCACGCCTTTTTACGCGCGTGGTAGGTGGCGCCCTTAAGGATGTTCAAGTAGTAAAAACTCGGCTTATATATTGTCAGCATTTTTTTTTCGTATACGTTCAAGAGCTAACTTTATAAAAGAAAAAATTATACTTATCACTTAAAATTTACGCTTTACTTTTTATAAGCCACACAAACACTCATTAGTAAATGCACACATTTATTAATTGAATATGTGCCTCAGCTTTGAGGAACTGGATACTGGTATTTATGTTATCTCAATACGTGCGTACCAAATTGTGTACAGAAATATATATGGAGGAGTCTAAATAAAGCGGATGGTTTACGCATGTCAAGTCGAGTCACTATAATGTGCTCTGGCTCCTTCAGAGACAATATTTTCCAATTCGACGATGAATAGCACTAAACTTTCCTTATTGTCATACAGCGGAATTTCAGTCGGAAATATTGCTGTGCTCAGTACTGGAGTTAGAATGGTATGCTACAATTAAGGAATAATTTTAATGTCTGGTTGTTAGACCACATCTTAAGTACTTGTAATATATTTGTCACTAGAGCAACAAATTATTGCCCGAAAAATTTATATTCGCATTTTCACGGAAATTCTGAAAAAATTCTCTATGTAATAAACTCTAACAGAGTATATTCATATGAGAATGAAAGTATGTGTAGTTTAGTAATGCTTCCGATGACTAGATTTTATATGACTAATAAAGCTATGCAGAGTTCCAGTCAATATATTTTGCTTCCTTATAAATTCTAAGGATATTTTTTTCGAAAATGACTCTAGTTTTGTATGGAACATAAAGTTTCGTATTATAATTTGGTGTAAAAAATGTATTATCAATAATAAATTCTTGCAGAATTAAAAAAAAATTGCGCTGAAATTTTTGGGAAATATTTGTCTGCCCTTGTCAGTTAAAAAGTAAAATAACTTGAAGCATTTTGGATTATAGACCATACAGTAGAAAATATATACATTCAGAGTTATCAGTGTTTGATTACAATCTAAACGTTCTGGAAATCTTCATGTTAAATTCTATTATTGCAAACTTTTCAGTGAAAATCCCAGCAGAATTGCGATACAGTAGGGCACGGCAAGGCAAGCGGGCTTTACGTCACGAAGGCAGGAGTCGGGAGAGAAATCGGTCATCGCCTTTGTTAAGTAATCATCCCAGATTTCGCCTGATGCTATTTGGGAAAACCATGTATAACCGAAATCAGGATGTCCGAAACCAGGAATCGAACACGGATGCCCCAAATGCAAGTCCAACCAATTGCGCCACCTCGCTCGTCGGGAACCAAAAAATCAAATGTATTCAGGAAAATCAAGAACCATATTATTAAAATGAAAACATTATGTAATAATTATATTAACTGCGTAAAAATTTAAAGGGTTGACGTGCCGAGTTATTATTCCGTCACTGTACATAATTCAGTATTTTTACAGGACAGTCATTAACTCACCATTGGTGACGACGGACATGCTGTTGCCGTTAGAGTTCCAGCCATGGATCACCAACTCGGTCCGACGGCGTGCGTCGAAGTTGCCGAGAGAGGAAACATCGCCTATCCTCAGGGTGGTCGGGTTGGTATTCGTCCTACGTGCAGAGCAGGTAGAGTTGGTATGTGATGTTTATTACGACAACGTTAATTCTATTACAATTTAGGACGCTAATTATATTTTTGGTTTTTGGCTCGTTGCGCCGGTGTTGGTAATAGGGTTGGCTACTTCAATTGTCGCCGAGATTATGGAAGTGATTTTATTTTTTGGAATAAAATTATAAAGTTGAAATGACCTTGTTTTCAGATAAAAAACTAGTAAAATGCTTTTTTTTAAATCTGGACTCTATATATATATATAGACACATACACATGCATACACACACGTTTTCTACAAGACACGAATTATTTAAATTAATTTCCTAGTCAATTTTTTATTATGATAATGTGAAATAATACGTACATAGTTACTGACTTCCCTGTTGCCAAAATAAATTCATATTCCAAACTGTGAACGCAGTTGTCATATTCTGACTGCCAACTGCCGTTTGCAGAAAGGCTTTGAGTCTGTCACAAAATTTGTGTCTGTACGTACCTCACCAAAATATTTTTTGTGGCGATTGCAAAAAATATTTTGCAGCATTAATTAAAGCTTTGTTGTGTCTACAAAAATGTTGTAACTTCTACATAAAAACTTGGTGAGGTCCATATTGACCAAACATTTTGTGTTAATAACATAAAAATTTTTTTCTGTGCAACTGCACATTCTAGACGGGACCTAAACCGTAGTTTCGGGGAGGGGAAAGGCAGTGCGGGACGTGATCTCAGAGACAAGTCTCCAGGAGTTAGTACCTGGTGTAGAGGAGGAAGGTGACATCCCTTTCAGTGACAGCGAAGGGCTGTACAGGCGCATTGAAGTCGACCCATTGCAGGTCACCATTGTCATCGGCCATAAGGAACCATTTCCCGAAGTCCTCATGATGATGTGGCGGCCGTGCTGTCGACGCTGACATGTGCACACGTAACAACTTCATTCAGCTAGTTGCAGGACCAATGTTTTATAACATACTCTTAAAACAAAACGTAATAGAAACCTTCCGTTGCCATGCTCCTCGGCTTATCCAGAGCACTGATCATCAGAAAGTTAATTTATCATATACTCTAGAACGTCTTCTAGTTAGAACCTACACTGGAACGCGAGCCAATGCAGTCAAAAGAAAGCACTTTTAAGACGCTGTGGATAAACGTAACTTTCAAATAAAAATGTATTCCAATACGTCTTACTTTAAACTTATTAGAATTACTGTTACCCATGTACACAAAAGAAAGTGTCGTAATATAAAACAAGTGCAAGATAGCTAAATCGTGTCACGATAATGAGCCGCTAGCGATAATATAGCTCTACTTGACGTGATTACATTCAATTGTAAAAACTTAGAAGTGATATGTATCAACTATATGCTACTTTTTGAGCTGGAAGAACAAAATTTGAACATTCAATAACTAACAGATTTGTTTGTGAGGCATTTGCAGAGGGTAAGCAAACTTTAAACATTATCATAACAAAATTCCGCATAAATGTAGTTGTATGAATGGCAACAAATACAAGTAATGTCACTAAGTGTCATGGAATAGTTCATAGAAGGCCCTTTAAAATATATTCCGTGCATTAATTTTATTTTCAACCATAAGTTAGGCAACTTCAGAGAAAAATTGAATTTCATAAACAGTACCCTTTTACTTATTTGGTATTGTCTCTTGAAAAAATAAGACATATTATTATCACTCCCACTAAATATTCAACAGATCCCACCAAATTCAGTAGGTTAAACGTAAGTGCTACGGAAAGCCCGTTACGTTTACAACATTTGTATATGTCTTTCTTATTTTTCAGATGTTAGCATAAGACATGATTACGTATTAAAAATATCTGGAAATTTTTTTACTAATTTAAACCAAACGTAATGAACTGGTAATACCTTACATGGTAGCCGGATTAATTGAATTATTTTAATGACTGTAATTTAGAGGTGACCAATAATTCAATCGGTTTATTCCAATTCTGATATACAATAAATTATACTGGGAATTCTACCCTCCTTGCATTGATTCACAAAACAGCAACAATGCGATCTGGAATTGAGGTATCGAGAGTTTCAAATAATTTCACCGATAAGAGTGAAAGGTTAGGTAAGTGCTTAACAGCAAGATCTTGAGGGCGTTTGAGGATGATTTTAGGGTAGGGTGGAGCATGGATGGCATGTTAGGGTTGAGAAAGCAAAAGATTCATGAGAAAATCCGCCGGCGAAAGACGTTTGCTGAATTTTCCAAAGAGTGGGAATTGGGAGCGTTCCCGTAACACCATGATCGCATTGGTGGATTGTGAGTTGTCCAAATAATTAGCCTTATTGTCCGACATTTTGATATTACAATCATCGTAAATAGTTAGACTATCACGAAACTCAACATAGAAATAGTACAGCGGGACGAAGCAAGAAATGCATAGTCTATAACAAAATGGTGGCAATCTATTTTAATTTTTTTTTCTGTTTTTTGAACCATTTAAGAAACTTAAACCGAGAATTTCTGCAGACAAAATCGAAGGAATAATAAACCTGTTTCAATTGACCGAAGTGTTGTTTGTGTAGTTTTTAAACTATCCCCGAACCTTTTTTGTCATTTAACATGTACAAATATTGATTACGTGACAACAGAATGGAACGATTGTAAAAAAAATTGTAACAATTCTGTAAAGCCAAATATGAAAAATATCAGCGTTATGAATTTTGAAACTTGCTGCACTTTATTGTCCAAAATCTCACATAAACTCTAACTGTTACGGAGCAAATTCGTGTCAACAAAATCACATGAAATGAAGTGATCTAATGCATTGCTATTTTTTCAGAATGTTAAGCCAACAAATTTGTAAGATCTTTTTACTATCATATTAAAAATCAATAAACAACGCATCTCTCTAGAAGAAAGTATAAAATATTATTATTTGCTATAAAATAGATAGGCATGGTTGACAAATATGTGTTCACAAACACTCATGTACTGTACCTGCAAACAGCAGAGTGCAAAACAGTAGCAACTTCACGAGGCAGTACATAGCGCTTGTTTAGTCAGCACCTATGTAGCTTACTAAACGTTAACATACGCCCATATTTATATGAATTCAAGCGATAAATCACTTTTTTTTTTACAAAACCACTTCAGTTACCTGACGTCAATGACTACGTATTATTTAACGTAATCCGATAAAGACGAGGACTACAAATAAGAAGCGAGTATGCCATTGGTCATTTCGCAGTTATCAATCACATGACGTTGTAAATAAACTGATTATTTAATGATCGATACATGACCTTGCCACTGGGGAATTACTTTCTGTTGCGTTTTGGTATTTTTTTACGAACACGAACATAACGCCATACTCGTCTAGCACTGACGGCAAAAAAATTTATTAAAATTTCTATGTACTAAACCTCTTAAATGCGATTTTTATAAGAAATCATAAAATACGTGAATAATATTACATTCATTATTTTTCGTCATTACTGTACTTCGGTTACAGCGCTCCCTTCAGCACATACTATCAAGTATTCGTAGGACCATTACTCCACACCTCACTAGATAACTAGGCGACTGATACATATAGTCAAGTAGGTCTAAGTATTGTAGAATATAATTCGTTATATTTTTTTTAACTGTGTGGTACAATGAGTTTAATTTCGTAAGAGCGAAAACTAAGTAAAAAACTATTGCTTTTTGAATTAGAAGAATCGGTCTCATTAACTTACTGTACAAGAATATAACAATGGCATATATTACTAAATGTCAATTTTTAATTATCTGTGGAAATGAGTGTATTTTTTTTTTAACATGGAGCACCAGAATGTCTTAGAGATGTGGATTAGGTATTCAGTATAATTGATAGTAAGTACGAAAATATTATTTGGTGTTCGGTAAGAAAGCCACAAGTCATGTGAAGATATAATGAGACTTGTACTCTTATTTCTGTTCACTTAAGGCTATAAGAAGGGTCATGCTAAGTGTTAGTATAATGGTATGCAGTCCCTTTTAACGTCCACTAAATGTTGCAAAAAAGGCACAAGTCTTAACGAGTAGTAATTAGACTTATGACCTTATTTCCGCCAACTAAAGATATATGATTGAAGGAATTATGTCCGAATTTTTTTTGAAAATATCATTAGTTGGCAAAAAGAACCAATGTATTCATCCAGGGAGTTAAAAAATATATATTAGTAATGGCTTATTTGTTCTGAAATATAAGCGTAGAAATCAACACCATTCCTAGCTGGCCAGACAAGACGTGTGCAGAGAATGAGGCAGTCAGTCGACACGGTGACTAAAAGTCACCAGTTATACAGTATGTCTCATACGTATTAGCCTTTCCGGCACTTAAAAGTGTTTCATGGCGACTCTATGGATTCACATAAGGTAGAAAGGGCGTCTCGAGCAATTGTAGGAAAATAGAACATTTTGATATCACATTGGCCCGATTTGTTTAAAAAATTGATCGATACACTGGAGGGGCTGAGGTGATCTGCCTCCAACCTAGGCGATCTGGATTTTTCGCAAATGGGGAACGTGGCGGACGTTGCCGTTGATCGACGTGTTTTTTTCGGGGAACTACCGTCTCCCCCGTCTCTCTCATTCCGTCACTGCTCCACCCTCATCTCACCCTCATTTCATTCTTTGGGCCGGACGGGACAGGTATGTCTCGCTAGTGACATGGTATTAGAAATGGATAATGTAGAGGCACGCACATCTTCTCCCCCCTCGTTTCTTTATCCAGCTCCGTGACGTCACGTGGAAGTATTCTCGTCGCTTGGTCGGCGACCACTGGAGAGGGAAGCGTAAAGGCAGGCCATACTCTTGTTCTGAGACTTGGTGATGTATTGCGACGGGAAAATGTTACTTTGCGCTATGTTCGTTTGTAACAACAGAAGGAACAGTACGTATTGTATCAAGAGCGCTATACAGCTTCCGCACGAGCATTGTCGCAGCGTGTTAGGAGAAAATTTTTTCTAAGCGATACTACTAAACATGCGTTCGATATCTTTGTCTACGAAAGAAAATGCATTTAAAATTACGCTTCTCTATTTGTGTTTTATAGATATCAGTCTTAAAAATATGGTTTCGGGGCACCCCAAAAATGGTCAAAAACTGCTTTCTTCAGACTGCTGTTGTGTAAAAAAATTCCAACGGGAATCGTAAAACGAAAATATAGAAGCATGCACTGGATTTTACTTTGCGCTTACTATACCGCTTAAAGTCCCGTAGGAAGAAACCAACGACCGAAACATTGCACGCCGTTTTCTGGCCCCGCGCGTAAAGGCGACGCGGTTGTTGACGCACTAGCCAGTCTAGCTCTTATCACCTGCCTGTTTTCGTATCTCCTGCCTGCTGTATAGGGCTCTTAGGTTTTTTTTGTTTACCACCATACGAAGGGTTAAAATATGAAGGACATAGACCAATGTCCACGAAATATTATCATATTTTTTATAGCAGGTAATATTCATTACATATTACATCCAGAACGCCATATACGTTTGTCAGTAGAGGATGTAGCATCAGCAATATCACTGAAAAGCGTTAGTTCCGAAGCATACAAGTATTTACGCAAGAAGCCAAAGTATCCGTTGCCTGACATTAGTAGTTTGCGAAAATCGACTAGGCAGTTTAATTGCGATACTAGCATGTTTCATGACGCCATGACTCTCATGCAAGCAAAAGTCAATGAACTCAGTGAAATTGAAATATGCTATATATTTAGTTTTGCGTGTTTGATGAAGTAAAAATTTCCAGTGAAATATTCGTCGAAAGAGCAAGAAGACAAAGGCTCCATGAAATATGCTCAAGTTGTAATATTATGAGCCTTAGAAATGGAAGCAGACAATGGGTTATTGTTATGATCAGTACATGTCCGAGCATATACTTAAATAAATTATGCGTCAAGTGCAATATCGTGGGTTTCAGATGGTAGCACTAGTAAGTGACGTGGACTGAGGAAACAGAGTGGTGTAGAAGCAGTTAGGAACTAACCCTTAAAATACTAGTTTCGCGAACACCAGCGACAGCAGTAATTTTTTTTTTGTATTTGCAGATGTTTTACACCTCCTGAAATAAGCGAGAAATTTTTTTTATACAAGGGGCTTGTTACAGGGAGTGGTAGGGATGTAGCTAATTTGATTAGCAGCCACTTGAGAAATCGGTGCACGATTTGAAATTGACATCTATCGCAACAGCATTTAGAAGTAACAGACAATGGTCCGCAAAAAGTGAAAACAGCAGCTCAGCTATTATCAAACAGTGTTTCTCTAGCTTCAGATTATTTAAAATACAAGAATTCAGGAATTGGAGTGCCCACCGCGACAGCGATATATTTTTATAAAATATTCAGTGACTGTTCGATGTTATAAATTCGTCTTAGCCAGGTAGTGCATTTAGCTTACATAGAGAGCAGCACGACAAATTTTTGTATGAAAGACAGGGCTTATGGAAACCATCCATGCAAAATGAGTGAAGAACAAGTTGCCTTTTTAACAAGGAAAGTTAATTTGGAATAAAGCAGTGTTCGACTATATAATTTTTACGTGTTCCATGTATGATTACAATTATATTGAATCAAGACATAACCTGAATGATTTATGTGTAAGAGACACGAGGCATCTAAGGGACCATCCCAGTCCAGCGGACTTCAAATGCAGTGTACGAAAATATATAATGTCTAAACACTCCGCTGCAGCATTTTCTACCAAAACAAACACGGAAGACAAAATGAATTTGACATGTCCTAATACACATATCTGCTGAAATTACAACTCGGACATAACGGAACCACACGTGAACAAATTGTGTCTAAATAAGGAACTGGATTTAACCGACAAGTTACAGAGTAACGTAAGATTAAGTTCAGTAACTGGTTCGCTGGAAAACGACCGGAGTGAAATAGAGCTACAATGAGGTTGTAATATCACACGAAGGGTTGAAATAAATCACACGTTACGTTGCTTTTCGTTTTAAGAATGAATGTCCAGAACTTGTAACACGTTCTTCAGAGCTAAGAGCAAAAGCTGCATTAGTTACATGAAACGCAGTAGCCATCTTACCGAGTTCCGAACTTCAAAATGTTGTCAGAATTTCGGAAGGCAAATTTACTGCAATGCATGGTGAATACATTTGCAAAGGAATTAAAGCTATTTAAACTCACGCTAATGACATTACAAACGCTATTGATGGAAAACTACCGGGAGAAGTGATACACTGTTTTATCAGAACGAGAATAAACGTAAGGTTTAAACATATTAACAAGAATGCGAGAAACTCAGAAGACTAGAAAAGGAAACTAAAATCAAAGTTAGCAAAATGGCCACATAATCCGCACCTAAGCTTAGGACAAATTTAAGTTAATGGTGTAGAAACGTTCTACAGTGAACAGTAAACCTATTTATTTTAACATTTTGATGAAATTTAAGTAGAATGTACTTGACAGTTGCAAGCTGTTGCTAAGGTGTATGCTCGTTAATTATATAAATTGATTTTACTTAAAGTTTAAATTTATTTTCAAAGTATGTGAGGAAATTAAAGGTTTTTGTAGTTCCATATTTTATGAAAAAGATATTTATTACATAGTAGCTAGAAATAGCGTGCGTGCGCTTACATAATAAAATTAGAAATTTCATAACACCTTATGTAAATAAAAATTAAATACAAATCTTTCGATTTCCATTCGTACGTTTAAATGTTGTTATGTAAATAAAACTAATTAAGATGTTATTAAAACTGTGTGCTATAAGTTATATAATTTATGTACATTTAAGTCTAATGTCCTAGCTTTTACGTGTAGCAATTATTGATGCCTACATTTGAAACTTGAAATACCAGTTTTGAATTAAATATGTCACGTAAATTTTTAAACTTTAATAAGATGAAATGTGCCAATTGAAAGAAGGAAATGTACTTATAATATTACTAAAACAGTGGATTGTAAATAATGTAAGCAAATGATAGTGAAATGGTTTTAAGTGTTTATGTATATCAGTTGCTAACCAAGCCTGTTTTTTTTTTTTTAACTGCAAATACACCGATGACACAGTATTAACCAAACGTATCATGTAAATGTTTACATTTTCATACGTATGTTTGAAATTTGAATTATTGTTTTGAAAAGAGTGAAATGTAATTATATTATTACTAAACACAGTATCTTTAATATTTTAAGTAAATTTTAACGAAATTAACTTATGTTTAGGTATTTTACTTACAACGTAAAACAATACATAATCCATTATTCAATACGTTTACAAATTGTGTTATTAACATTTTGTCACGGATTATTACATACAAATCACTCAAAATATATGTTCACCTATCATGAACAAAAGTCATTTATTTGTGCTTTTTACGTAATAAGGACTCGTTATGCTGAAATAGGTAACCATAATGATATTTTACATTTCAGTTCACGAAAACTATTTCCCTTATAGCACGTTGTGTGCTGAAATATAACAATTCAATCCTTTCTGCACATTTCATTCGCTCACATGTGGTATTTATCTCATTTAGAGGAAAAGTTAGCCGTTCGTTGAAAAATTCGCGGTTCGAAAATTTCAACTATGCCAGCTATATTTTTATAAGAAAACTAAACAATGAACGTTGAATAAACAGGAATACTTGGAATCATGACGGTTTGAAGGTGAAGACGTAAAATTTCTAATTATTGCCTTCGATTAGTTCCGACGTAGCCACGAGAAGAGCGAACGAGTACGGTAATAATTCCGCGCGAGAGGCGCAGCCTGTTTCCACGTGACGTCAGTGCGCAGGACGGACGAAAACTGGCGAGCCATCGCCCGCTCCCCGCACTAGCCGAGCAACCGGCCCAAGATTCACGCCGGCCTTCTTTCAGTATGAACCTGCCCGACGGCGAGAACATGAAGTGTGTTATCGTTTTTCATGTAGAAACCCTGGAAAATTGCGGGAAAAGTTGAATGTTTGCTAGGCTCTAACATGTTGTGTATAACACTGAAGGTCTGTATCGAATCGAGTTCGCTATCGTTTGTTTTGAAGCACTGTTTCCCTCGTTAAGAAGCCCAGTTGGAACTTTACTGTACAGCTTTAACACAGAACATGTGTGATTCGCCCCAAAACTATTCGCACGTTTCACGATAAAGAAAATGCAGTTTATTGGAGTATGTGTTAAATATTTTCACGATTTTCCTGTTTCTCTACTAATGGATAATTGAGGACACATACACATGTCACAGACGTTCCTGTCAATAAAGGCACACAGCATGAAATGTGCTCGAAATAAATATATTCGCAAGTCTAGTTTGATACCAAACACTGTTTAACTTTAAAACGTTCAATGAAATCGTATTTCCCACAAGTAAATTTTTTAGATATTATTATGATCGTAATGATCATGTTAAAGCTGCATTGTACAAATAATATTTATCTTTATAAAATAAATTACATTACTTATAGCGAAAGTAAAAAAAAAAACAGCTAGCTACTCACAATATCTATAATTGATAAAAGTAAACTAACAAAGATGTTTTGAAGTAGCTCTTCGCTGTAAAATATTTTATTTATCTGTTATTGAGGTAGTTTTGCCTGTTTGTAAGAACATAGCATAACCGTAAAGTTATTACTCTGTCGTGCCATTGCATCGAAACCATGTAATATATTTCTTATTTACTAGCGACATTTCTTTTAATGTCTAAAAGCTGAACAGTGTTGCTAAAATTATAAAATAAAAAAATTTTCCTTCCAGAACCGTTAGGGAGCAATAAAACACTCATCATCCCGATCCATGTATAGACGATTATAGCGTTAGTTTGATTACGTAGCTTACTATGCGTATGGCTATCGTTTCTCCAGAATAGCGATGGTGGCACTTTGAGTTGTTCTGTAAATTAGTGTTGAGTGGCGTCACAGCTGTTGCATTAGTATGGATGAATTGTCGTGTGAGGGTGTGATGATACCGAGGAGGAGTACGTCATGGTAATGTTGTAGAACAGCACACCAACAATATTTCTATAATGATTTCGTTGTAAAAATATTGTACTGTTACCAAAAATGTTTGTAAACTAAGGTCAAAATATTTATCATTCGCTACCCTACAAAAATGTCACAGGTCATTAAATTGGTCTAAATTTTCCAAATGCCTACGGGACAAAATGACTACATTTTATTGAACAGCGTGTTCGATGTGAAAAAAAAAAATCTTTCGGTGGCGTGTCACATTTATAAAATATTTTGCAGTTTTACAAAAAAAAGTGTCTTGAGAACTAGTTGCAAAAATTTTTGAGTATCTTCAAACACTTGTAAAATTTACAATACATTTGTTTAATAATGTACAAAACTGTTTGTAAATACAAAAAAAAATGTTAGTAAGTATACTGAAAAGGAATGTAAATTTACGGACGTATTTTAATATTCCCAAGCATTTCCTGTAAATATTAAAATATTGGGTTTCCGAAGAATTTTTATAAAATTATAAAACTTTTATACACTTCTGGACGTGATTCAGGAAACCATAACACAGTATTTCCCTCATAAAACATCCTGTACTAAATTATTTTTCAAGTTGGAAAAGATTTGTCTCCGATAGAGCACGAGGTGGATTACACGGAACATTTCTGAAATCAACTCTCATCCTGAGTCGATTTACATGACATCGAGAACAATTTACAACAGTTGTGACTGACTCACTTTAGAGTTCGTTACAAAAGCAAAGCTGTGCCTGCTTCGAAGCGAATTGACACATGTATTTAGAACAGAGGGTTAGTAGCAGAATTTGTATACGCTGTCACGTCGGCTATTGGTTATGGTGTTGAGGTGCCATTTGCCACCTTATATTTTTTCTTTATATCTTGAATGACATCCCAAAATTATTATTTTTTCTCGAAATTTCGTTTTATCCTTGAAAATAATTAACAAAATACCCTAGACTTCCTTTACAATTTCCTGATGATCCGACCTTCGATTCAAAAAAGTTCATTTTGTTCCGTGCAATACGATTACCAAAGTAGTGAGAGAAAGTAAGTGTCACAAACGAGAATATCAAATTTTCATAATTTTTAATAGTTTAGTTAAAAATACAATAATAATCAGCATTTTTTAAGCAATGTCTGCAATATGTGGATCCATCCTAGGTTGTTTTAAATCTTCTCTCAATTCGCTCGGGTGTCTTTACTTTGAATTTTAACTTTTTTTACCTCTCTCACTCTGTCTAGATGTCCTTAATTTTGTAGATTACTTGCAGTCATCATAATATTGCTTGTTCCAAAATTGTTTTCTGAATTTCCATCATGCACCCTTAATATTGGATTGCACTTTACTCCCGGTAACACTGTGCGTATTTATTTATATAATTTTCCAGGTTCAGCTATCACAAACACGTTACTTATCAAACGTTAGACATTTTTTATATGAAATTATTATCAAAACTCAAAAAAAGCATTTAAAACTTCAAATGTTATAAAAGTGGAAGGAAAACTTTCATTGGAGCTGGCAAATGATATATTTATAACTACAAAGTACACAAACGGATTTTTGAAGCAAATTTTTAGGTATTATTCAGTACGAACCCCAACCCAAATAAGGTGAGATAATGCGATACGCCTTGTAACATGTTATAAACTTAGTTACACATAGTATTTGTAATTATTTTTATTGAGCTTTCAAAATCTCTGTTAATATACGAACTCACGTACAAGGATGTTAATTTCTCATTCGTAAGCGTAGTTACCAAATATTTTAAAACCATTTATACGTGACAATGAAATCTATAATTTACTATCCCGTATCCGAAGAAGTTAATATCATGAACTACGCATTATGTCACTTGATGAGAATATTCATCAATACTTTTTGTAACATATGAGATAGGACACGAAATACGTCATTTGAGACAGGACAACGAAATTCATAATACCTAAGATAATTTGACCCCTATGCCAATTAGTAAGAAACCTACTGGTTGTTTTCCTACAATTATAAATGCTATGAAATTCCACAATTTATAGGCTACTAGCTGGTTCCCGCAACTTCCTTTGCGGGGGTATCAATTTAATGTGTTAGTATTTCTGAAACAAAACAGTTTTGAAAACTGCTAAATGAGGCAAATGATGTTAAGGATCATTAAGGTCGCTTTTACAAACATTTCGAAAAGGAAAATTATTCCACAATTTTTTTGGGCATCTTGTTCGGCCGCTGTACTCCGTTTTGCCTTCCACCTCCTCCGAGCTATAATTTGTTTTTGGTAGAAAACATATTTTTTCATTAAATTGAAATCTTTTTGGGCACATCGTTCTACCTCTATACCTCATTTTGACCCACATGTCTCCAGAAGTTCGTCCCACGCACAACTCACCAAAGTTTTATAGTTTTTTTTTTTTTACTAAATTTTTCGGTTATGCCATTCTGCCCGTCTACTTCGTTTTTTCCACACGCTTAAAAAAATAATTCAAACAACTCACAAAAGTTTATTTGCTCATTACATTTTTTTCGGTGCCCTGTTCTATCCCTCTACCTCGTTTTACCTTCATCCACCAACATTTTTTTGCAGAAATTTCAACGTAGTTTGATGACTGGTATAGAACCGTATAGAAGACGAACAAACAATCATTTGTATGCCATTAGCTAGCAGTCCGCCTGCGGCATTGCCCGCGTGTATTACTCGTAACATCGAGTATTTACTTCAATTGAAGGACTTCTTTGTACGTAAAACTAGTAGCTCGGCCATCAAGTGGTAGGATAACCAAGCTGCAGGCTAAGCTTACTCTGCAGCTCGCTACATAGTTATATTAGTTGCCATGTGAAAACTGTCATTAGTCTATCCCTGCCAGTCTTAACAACTGTCCCGGACCTTCTTTGTAAAAATAGCAAAACAGACCTTGAATATGAGTGTATAAGAAGTATACGAGGTATGATGACTCGTTTACATCTAGGGCGATTATTGGTGATAGCGCCCTCTATACGTAACGTCTAAAGTTAATTAAAATAAATAAAATATTCATGTATAATTGCATAATGTTAACTTCCCTATAAATTACTTCTCTAGTGCTGTACTTACTTTCTTTATCGTCTGCTTTGAGATGTTTGCAAAGACTACATATCCTCCACAAGGGGTATTTGAGAGTTGTTATCTCATAATAAAAACTTAGCTCATTAATTTTTGTATTTACTTAAGCATCATTCTGTAGCAAAAATATGTCTCAATATCTCAACTGATTTGGTAGATATCATGGGGTGAATGAATACAAATTTTACGCTTTTTCACTTCTAACATTGCAAAATCTTACCATCACGTAATAAAAAAAATTCGTGTAAGTATCCAATTGCGGTAAAATTACGACGACATTCCATTGAGTTAAAGTGTAATCGGCGGTTAATTTAATAACTTTATTTATTCTTTCTCAGGTCTAAAAAAAGAGATCGGATTTAGAAAACTTTTTGAAATTTGTTTATGGGCATTTACGTATTCATAATCATAAAACAAGAAGTAACTCTATATCACGACAGGTTCGATAGCACTCGTGGATTTATCTAAAACACATTCCACGTCTTTTCACTCCCTCAGGGTTCGAATTTCAAAAATAACTTTACATTTGTATCGGCGTCAAAGTTAAGTGGAAACCGTGACGAAAGCCCGTTGATTTTAAAATGTAATATACGATTAATTGAGAACACTATTTATCTCGTTCATAACTTTTCACCCCTTAGATGTCAAATTTCAAAAATATTAATAAACTACACTTCAAGTATTTAATCAAGCATTACCTACTCTTAAGCATTAATCGCGTCAATATCTAAATATTCGGTGAGATCCATAGATATCGATCAGGAATCGAAAACATATTTCACCATTTTTTACGCCTTTGGAAACGAATTTAGAAAAAATATCCGGAAATAAATTTTCTGTCATTACGTAAACATCATTCTGAAGCAAACAATACTTAGAAGTCTCGACTGGTTCGATAGTTAAGTAAGAATGATTTAAGAACATTTCGCGTCTTTTCACACCGTTAATTAAAGACTTTCGAAACGTCTTGAAGTCATATTTTATATATTTGTATACTTATCTAAGTGAAGCGAAAATCAAGACGGTAGTCCACTGGGTTCGAGCTGTACAGACAATTAATAAAAAACACATTTCCCCCCTTTTTACTCTTTGAAAATCGAATTTCAAAAAATTGAAAAACTTATTTTTAGGTATTCACATCAGCATAATTTTGAAGTAAAAAGCAGCTCTGTATCACGAAGGGTTCGATAGTCATTGATAATTAATCGAAAACACATTTCGGTTCGTTCCACTCCCTTAAAAGTAGAATTTCAAAAACCCTTAAATTGGCTAATATCCTTTCTTATGATTGACCCGTTGAAGTAAAAGTAACTACGATAGGCCGTCGGGTTCTACGTAGACGAATCTTATAAAACACATTTCACCACTTTTCACCCCCTTAGGGGACGAATTTCGAAAAATCCCTTCTTCGTGTTCGCCTACGAACTAAAGGGAACGCACACATAAAACTTCACATTTCTAGGTCCAGCAGTTTGGGCTGCAGTTTGATATGTCAGTCAGTCAGTGTTCTCATCCTATTTTATACATAAAGATGACGGTTCAGACCATGCAATAGCGTACTATTTAATACGCCACATGTAGAGATAGACCTCAAACATTTTTTTCGTGTCTCCGTATTTCACAAAACAGCGTAGCGGCCTGAGTCTTGTAGCCTATTGGAGGATGGTTATGCAGATCAGTAAATACTAATTACAAATATTCAGTAGCGGCGCACCAAGATATATTATTGGCTCAGTCAGGTGGGAACACGCCAATAACAAAAGAAGAACGTCAAATATGAACATGTTATACTGAAGCCTAGCAAACACTTAACTTTACGTGATAAATCAGTGTCAACGTCAATTCGTAGTCTTAGTTACTGATAATTTTCGAACATTAGGAGATATGAAAATATATTTTGCTATTTATATGCTTATCCCGATCACTAATAAGATAATGCGATGAGATACATTATAGGTCAGCGTGAAAGCACATTTACTGATAATTTTGAAAAACTATAAAACTTATAACTTTTATTGCTATCCCGACTCTGGCAAAGGTCATATATTTTTGTGTGCCGTGTTTTAGATTACGAAGATCACGATCATTGTTTAATCATTAGAGAAAGTAGTATAAAATTCATGTTAAATTTAGTACTTCGATTTTTAACTAGATAATACAACGCGATGGGTGATTTTATAGTCATAGTTGCCAAAAATTCATCTGGAGAAAGAACTATGACATCAATAATAAAATGTACTTCATGATTCAAAGATTTCGAATGCCTGTATCAACGAAATATATTGGATATATACTGCTCTCTTATTTCCTGCATGAATAATTACTTCATTCTAAGCAAATCAAGTTTGTACAACCCTACACTGTGATTGGCTGAAATGTGATTTACCATATGTTAGGTTTACCCTATAATTGTCTTGACCTCGAACTGAACAGAGCAACGTGATTAACGATGTTTCACCTTTAAATCATGTTTGCGAATAATAATTATTTAAAACAATTTAGAGGGATGGCAGAATTATACAATTTATTTGATTATTCGCAGACAGAATAAAGTGATTTGTTGTGCAACAGCATGACATTTTATAAGGCAATAGCAACACGGTTATTCCGTATATTGTTTGTTGCGAAGGAATGTTCAAGGCTTCTTAACATACTCGATTCTTCGTCAAAAAGTTTCATAGTAAAGTGAATGCAGGGTCTCCAAAAAACTAGTTCCACACTAGCTATGCACTGATTACACACCAAATATTAACTTCTCAATCAAGATACGATTGCTTCTATATATATATATATATTATATATATATATATTATATATATATATATATATGCACACATATGTGTGTGTGTGTATGAAAGAGTTAGTTCACTGACTGACTGACATATCAAGCTACAACCCAAGCCATTGCACCTTGAAAAGTTACAATTTATTTTTGTGAATTCGCCTCAGCTCGTGGGAAAGCACTAGGAATTAATTTTTCGAAATTAGACCACCACGCGGGTAAAAAGATGTGAAATGTGTTTTTGAAGTTTGGTCGATATAGCTCGAACCCGACGGCTTATCATCGTGAATTTTCCTTCAACGGGAACCTCATGAAAGTACATATTAGCCAATTTCAAGATTATTTGAAATTCTCTCCTTAAGAGGATGAAAAGATTAATCATCGATATCCATCAAACGCTTCCAGACATAGAGTTGCTTTTTGCTTCAAAATGGCGATTGCGTAAATATCCTAAAAGTAACCCTGAGATGGTGAAACGGTGGCAAATATGTGTTATTTTTAATCGTCTGTACATATCGAACCCGGTGGGTTATCGTAGTGGTTTTTACTTCATTTAGGTACTTATACAAATGTCTAAGACGAGATTTCAAGATTTTTTTTCTTTTTTGAAATTTGATTCTTTAGGTTAGGAGGTAAAAATCGTGCGTATAATATGTTGTCGATTATTTCACATATTATATATTTAATATATTATATTTCGTATATTCATAGCGATTGAACAATGGGAGATATTGACGAGTTATATGATTCAGTATGATGCTTATGTAAATAGAAACAAAATCATCTTCAGGACTTTTCCACAGTCTACCCCAATGAGGTAAAAAGGTTAAAATGTTAATTATATTATGTACTAGCAGTCCCCCGCGGCTTTGCTCGCGAGTATTATTCGTAACTGATAATATTTACTTTAATTGAAAAACCTCTTTGTACACAAGATTGGTACTTCAGTCATCAAGTGTTAGAATGTCCAAGCGGCTAGTTGAACTAATTCTGCAGAAGGATAAGTAGCTATAGCTGTCCACGCGAGAAGCAGTCTTAAGCTTGTCCCTGCCACTAACAGCGACTTCGCCTGGGCCTTATTTATAGCCCTGCCTATTTGACGTTGTGGGGTAATTACAGACACCTAAGGTAAGAAGTTAATCGAATGAGAAACATCTGTTTACCCTGTGCACAACCATTGGTGACGGTGCCCTCAATTATATATTTTCAAAATATTCACTTTAACTTTATTGACATTACAAAGTTTCAGAGGGTAAAGGTTTCGCGTATTTGGTGCCCCAAACCTGAGATTAGTGAGATGATATATCATCGGTTCACTGCCAAAAGTGACAAAGTCAAAATGAGATAAAATTATAAAAATGCTAGGAATATGTATATGTTGTTCACGAACAATTGCCCAAGTTTAAGGTCTATTCGTCGTTTCGTACTGTTGTGTCACAGTATAGTAACATACATTTTTGTTAATATCTACAATTTAATACTGTTTTTAAACGAAATAGCATTTATGACTTAATCACTTTTGGCAGTATACCGACGATATGTCAGCTGATATTGTAGAGGAACCTAAGTGGAAAGCGAACTGCAATTTTACCCCCTCTAAACGACTACATGCAAATTTCACTAATTCGATCTGCCTTGTAGTTTTTGTGTGTCAGAATTGAACGTTCGCACGCAGCTTTTAAGGGAATTCGAGCCCAGAACCTCTCGGAATTTAGACATGAGAAACAAACAACTGCGTCACGTAACGTCGAAATAATTTATGAAAATAAAATTTATTGAAAAAATAAATAAAATATCTGTGTCCTGGGCTCATAGAGGTTGTATAACACCACGTCTCGATAGGTTACTGTTGTAGTGAAACTAATGTATAAATTGTTTCTCGCTGCTCGTTCCTGCTTTTCGGATCGTCTGCCTTGATTATTGACCAACTAAGCTTTATTCTTAATAATCACGTTTCTTATAACGAAAAAAATTACATACATATTTTTTAAATATTTACGTAAGCATCACTCTGACGCGAACAACACCTCAATATCGCTACTGGTTAGATAGATATCGTGGGTTGATGGAAAACAAATTTTGCGCTTTTTCACCCTTTTGGGTGTCGAATTTCGAAATATTTTTAATTTTCATCTTAGACATTTGTATAAGTATCTCCAACTGAAATGTAAATCACATCGCTAGCCCGTTCAGTCGAATAAAAATCGATAATTCACTATAAAAAAAAACATATCACCCCTGCACAGTATTGAGAAATCGAATTTCGAAAAAACTGAAAACTGTTTTGCGATAATTTCTGTAATCATCATCCTGAAGCAAAAATTAATTGTATATCTCGACGGGTTCGATAGATATCGAGGATTTATCTAAAACACGTTCAAAGTCTTTTTCACCACTTAAGAGAGTAAATTTCGAAAAACCCTTTAATCACGTTTTAGAATACTTTATTGGTATCTCGTGGATGTAAAAAACACAACATTAGCCCGCTGGGTTCAAGATATTATATCGACGATTAATTGAAAACGCTTTTCACCACTTTTCACCACTTTTCACATCCTTAGGTGGCGAATTTCGAAAATTCCTGAAATTACTTTTTAGGTTTCTGAGTAAGCATCAATCCTAAACAAAAATCACGTCGCTATATAAAAAACTATGGGATCGATATATATCGAATGTGAGTCGAAAACTCATATTACCCCTTTTTTTAACCAGTTTAGGGCCGAATTCAGAAAATATATTTTAAATGGTACTTGGGATATTTACAAAAACACCAATTTAAAGCAAAGAGCACTTCGATATCTCGATTGATTCGACAGATATGGAAGGTTGATCGAAAAAACATTTCACGTATTTTCACCCCTTTAAATAAAGAATTCCGAAACGTCTTTGAGTCCTGTCATAGACATTTGTAAAAGTAACCAATTAAAGTTAAAATCACGACAATAGCCAATTGTGTTTCAAAGATATAGACGATTCATTAAAAACACATTTTGCCCCTTTTTACTGCCTGGGGGTCGAATTTCAAAAAAACCTAAAACTACTTTTTGGGTATTTACGTAAGCAATATTTTGAAGTGAATATCAACACTATCCCGAAGGGTTCGATAGATATCGATAGTTGATTGGAAACACATTTAAGGTCTTTTCAGCCCCTTAAAAGTTGAACTTAGAAAAATCCTTAAATTGGCTAATATGCATGCTTACGAGTGTCCTATTAAAGTAAAAATCACGATGATAGGACTTCGGGTTCGAGCTCTATCGACGTTTCTTCGGAAACACATTTCACCCCTTTTCACGTCCTTAGAGGTCGAATTTCGAAAAATCCCTTCTCAGTGCTCGCCTACGACCTGTGGGGAAACCCCACAAAAATTTCATGATTCTAGGTCCAGTGGTATGGGCTGCAGTTCGATATGTCAGTCAGTCAGTCAGTCAGTCAGTCAGCTTTCATTTTTATATATAGAGATATACACACATCAAAACCCCTGCAAGGTAGCAGCGCGATTTTTGCTTAATAATGGTGCTTAAAAATATCAAAACATTTTATTTACTGATTTTTTGCGAAATTCAGCACCTAAAAGGTGAAGTGTAAAGAAATGGACGTAGATATGTCTCGAACCCAACGGGCTATCGTAACGGTTTCCACTTCAATGCAACACGCGTAAAGTAGCATTAACCGTGATAAAAAATTTTCTTTCTCGAAATTAACACCCTAAGGTGTGCAATGGGTTTAAGATAAATCCGTGATAGCTCCCGTCAAGATATAGAGTTACCTTTTTGCTTTGTAGTGATTATTACTTAAATGCCGCCCGTAAACAGATAACACGACTTTTCTATATTCGAATTGACAGAGCTGTGTAGAGTCGAAATATGTTTTAAAATTAATAGTCGAATTAACTTTGACTCAATGGGTTATCGTCATGATTTTCACCTGAATTGGATATGTATACAAATGTTAAACATGTGATGGTTAGATTTTCAATTTCGACCACTAAAGGAATGTGAAGAAGTAAAATTTGTTTTCGATTAGCCATTATATCTATGTAATCAGTTGAGATATCGAGGTATTATTTGCTTCAGAATGACGCTTGCGCAAATGTAAAAACAAAAAAAAACTGATAAAATAACTCTCAATTACCAGGGGGAAAAACTCAGCTTGTTAACCTTTCAAAACAGACATTCCGAAAGAGAGAAAAAAAAGTAAAGCTACCAATAAATAATTTATACCGAAGTGAACATTCTGCAAATATTATATTCTTACGTATTGTTCTACAATAACTTTGTGCTCAGTTGTGCTCAGGGAATAAAATTATATTTAACTTACTTTTAATGAACTTACTAAATTTTACTTATTATTTATTCTGTCGCGCCGTCATCAATGGTTGTGGTGAAACCTTTGTCTAAAGAGTTGAACTCAGAACAAATCAGTCTTCATATCACGTATACTACTTATACCATCCGGTAACCACTAATATTCAAAGTCTGTTTTGCCATGACTATAAAAGTTCCGGTTCAGGGAGTAATAGTAAACGCAACCTGCAGCATGGTTATCCTAACACGTTCTTAAGAAGCCTCTCTACGTTGCAGCGAGTTACGACTATTCACTTTTTAACGAAACTGTTTAGCGCACATTATATCAGTATATCTACGAAAAGAACACACACTTCAAACTATGTCGCTATAGTTTAAAAAATTCATCACGTTTATTAGAAACATTATTTTCTGGCCCCTCAAAACAGCCAAATTGGCTTTTTCAGACTGTTGTATACGGAAAATTAACAATCGGTTTCGAAAAAAACGTAGCTATAGAAACAAGAGTTAGAGTTTGTACTACGCTGCCCATAAATATAATAATGTGGTCGCCGCTTAAAGTCCCATAGGAAAAATAATAACAGTGAAGCACTGCACGCCATCTGAGTGGCTTGCGCGGAGAGGCGATAATTTACACATATGTCGGTCAAAGGCACTCTTACCGCTCCTGCCTCACACACACACACACACGCAGCCTATCTAGCAAGGACCCTTAAATGCTCCGTGGACTTATTACTTATCTGGCGAACAGAGAAATCCTTCAGTTAAAGTAAATAAATATTCACTGTTACAGGCCTGTAACAAACTAAAATTATGTAACAAAAAGTGCGACACACCTGATCCATAAAAACGATGGCGAAATAACAGACCTCACAGTATCTACGGCAAAGAAATATCCTGGTCAGTGTAGGTTGGATTTTAAAGACATAGAATTGGCAACTTGTGTCTAGTCTCTGACACTGTGCAAGACATTCGGCTATCATCGGAAATGCTCGACCGCTCGTCCGATTCAATGCTTTTGTATCTCTCTCTCTCTTTCTCTCTCTCTCTTTCTCTCTCTCTCTTTCATGCGTGGTGTGTGTTGTATGTATGTGGCCGCCGCAAGAATCCGTGCAACTAAATTCTCCTCCGAGTTGATAGGGCTAGAATACACTTCTTTTGAGAAAACAATTTATCATTTATATAGTTTATATGTAGGTCCATATTGTGTAACAATCTAGTTTGTGCTTTGATGAGTGGAATCGATGGAAAGTTTGTTTAGTGTTAATTTTTTTGTTTTTGATGGAATGCACTTATTACAATTTATTTAAGGTGTGGTTGTGTCAAAGAAAATGAAGTTATTTGGTCAAGATGTAATGTATGTGGTAATTTGTGGACTAGTAAATACTGAGTCAAAATATATCTTCAGTGTCTGATTTCACACTGTACTGTCGCCCAGAGCAATTTCTAACAACTTCAGATTTCACGTAGCCCCAGAGAAAGTAGTTCAATGGAGTGAGGTCCGGTGATCGCGCGGGCCAGTGTACAAGTCATTTGTGGCCGATCCACCGATTACCGATGGTATTGGTAAGTGCTGCACGAACCGGTTCTGCAAAGTGCGCTGGGGCCCCATCATGCTGAAATCACATTCTTCCTCTGATGTGTAGGAGTACCTCCTCCAATAACATCGGCCGGTGAACTTCCAAGAACAGTCTGTACATTGACCACCTGAGTCGAGGTGACAACATGTACGGACCTAGAAAGTTGTTGCCCACGATACCAGCCCACTTGTTTACTGTAGAACGTCTCTGATGACCACGCGCTACCGTCGTACATGGACTTTCGTTCGACCATAAAAGCGAGTTTTGACAATTGTTCATGCCTTCCCGCGTAAATTGAGTCTCATCTGTAAATATAACACAGTTAGGAAACCGAGGATCGTCATGAGCCTGTTACAGAAACCAGCGCACAAACTGAAGATGAATTGGATAGTCAGCCGGTGCCATAGACTGTAATCTCATTGAACGAAATGGATGAAGCAGCTGATCACGCAACTCATTCAATACTAAACAATGGTGAACACCTAGCTCGACGGCAATTCCTCGTGTACTTGCATCTGGAGAGTTCTCAAAGAACACCTGTTCTTCAAAGTTTGGTGTCCGCACCGTCCTTGGTCTGCCTGCGTTAAGCCTGCGGACCATCAATGCGCCGGTATTTCCAAGTTGATCGTGGATTGCAGTAAATATGCGACGATGTGGACATCGTCGTACAGGAAAAGTTCGCGGTCTATTCGCTGAGCTCTTCGACTTTTGCCTTCAGTCGCACCATAAACGAAGTTCATTTCTTGCAGTGTTCTCCATGTGTAGCGCTCCATGGCCAAATTTATTTGTATTCGTCTTCTTCAACTTCCCTATCAATTTGGGCATTGGCTTTTTGAATATTTTGTATATTCATATTAATACATAAAAATTAAGAAAACATATCAGAGTAGTAATTCATTACCTAAATACGTAAAAAGTTAGGGTTTTACGCTGCCAAATAACAAGTTTTACATGGTTCTAAGCTCATACTTGACACTTGAAAAATCAAGGTCGTACAATACCACTTGTCTTTTGCCGTATTTATCGAATAAAATCATTATTATTACGTGTATATTTAATACTAAACGTAAACGAACAATTGATTTTGTGTTTTGTATCATAATTTCTATGTATAAAAGAGAACACTGACTGACTGTTGATCAAACTGCAGGCCAAACCACTGGACATAGAATCGTGAAAATTTTTGTGTGATTTCTCCTCAGGTCGTAGGCGAGCACTACGAAGAAATTTTTCAAAATTCGACTTCTAGAGTGAAAGAAGGTGAAATGTATTTCCGAAGAAACGTCGATAAAACTCGAACCCGACGGCCTATCATCGTGATTTTTACTTAAATAGGACACACATAAAAATACATACTAGCCAATTTCAGTATTTATCGAAATTAAATATTTAAGGGAGTGAAAAGACCTTAAATGTGTTGCCGATTAACTATCGATATCTATCGAATCATTCGGGTTAGAGAGTTGATTTTCACTTCAAGTTGTTGCTTATGTAAATACTCAAAAAGTGTTACTAGGATTTTCTTAAATTCGACCCCTAAGTAGTGTAAAGGAGCAAAATATGTATTTTTATGAATCGTCTATATCACTGAAACACAATTGACTACCATCCTAATTTTTACTTCAATTGGTTACGTATACAAATGACTATGACAACTCCAAGACGTTTAGAAATCTGATAATTAAGGGTGTGAAACACGTGAAACGTGTTTCCGATTATTCCTCCATATCTATCGAACCAATCGAGATATCGGAATGATCTTCGGTTTAGATTGATGCTTATGTAAATATCTAAAATACCATTTAAATATATTTTTGGAATTCAGTCCCAAATAGGTAAAAAAAGGTAAAGTATGTTTTCGATTCTATCCTATTGAGATGTTCAGCTTATTTTTGCTTCAGGATGATTAGGTGAATGGCAGCAAAGAGGTTTTAAGATTTTTTAAAATTCGAACTCTCAGTACTGTACAGGGGTGATATGTGATTTTTAATGAACAATCGATTTTGCTCTAGTGAATCAGCTGTCGTGATTTTCACTTAACGTGGATACTTAAGGTGTGAAATTATGATCTTTCGAATTTCGACACCTAAGGGGATGAAAAGGCATAAAATTGGTTTTATATCAGCCAATGATACTTATCTAACCTGTAGAGATACTGAGGTGGTGTTTGCGTTAGAATGAAATTTATGTAAGGACCTAAGAAAAGTAATGAAAGTGTTTTATTTTACAAGATAACTTAATAAGAAAACTTAGTTTGTGAACTTTCAAGGCAGACGATCGGAAAGCAAGAACGACCAGCGAGAAATAAATTATACAGGAGTTTCATTCTACAGTTCTATCGAGACGCGGCGTTGTACAATCTCTAAGACTCAAACAAATTAATATTTGCCTTTTTAAATTTTCATTAATAATCTCGACGTTATGTGGCGCAGTTGTTTGTAGCTCCGATCTATTGTTCGAGAGATTCTGGGGTCAAATTTCTTTAAAGGCTGAGCAAATCTGCAAGTCAGACACAAAAACTGCAAGAAGTATGAAATTAGTACAACTTGGATGAAGTTCAAAAGTGGTGAAAATGGATTATGCAGTCCTCTATCCACTGAAGTTCCTCGATAGCATCAGTACACATATACCACCTCACTAACCTCAAGGTTGGGGCACCAAACATGTTTATATTTCAGTGAAACATTACCGCGCTAAAACTCCTTAAGGCCATGGTCTTTCCTTTATTTCAAACACCTGCAAAAAATTCAAATATTTTTTAACCAAACGTTTTGAAAAAAAATTTGAGACTGCGTACAGTTATACGATACACAATTTTGCCAGAGCTTTTTTTTTTTTTTTTTTTTTAATAATAAACCATTTTCTAGCAAGAAAATATTTTGCTTCATTTTGGCATATTTTGAAAACAAAATAAGTGATATTTCTGGGACAGTACTTTGTGTGATATTAAATGAAAATCTTTGTGTGAATATGTTATAGTGCGTGCGAGCTTTTTCTGTGGTAACATATTATTATATTTAAAATTGAACATATTAAAATTTGACAAATTTTTTGATAATTATAACTTTAAATATAATTTAGCATCAATCACAAAATAAATTAATAAAGTTCGTTAAATAAATAAATTATATTATTTATGAAGATTTATTTTAGAAAAATAATTAATTACAATTTAGGTGGACTACTGTAGACATACTACACTATTTATCCTGCTGCCAAAAACAGCTTCAGAAAGACGAACCTTCAATATTAATTAATTACTTCAAAGTCCACCTTGAACTCTCTGAGAAAGGCGTCGTATACTAATGTAAACGTAACCACAACATTGCTCCCAAGCAGCCAATATAAAATCGTAAAGCACCTGTCAAGTACTACTAATATTGTACGCCTATAGACACTACAAACACTCCGTTTCCACCGAGTGAAGGGTTTTTATTCCTGCTGTTGATGCGCAACGTGAAAAATATGCTCCTTGCAATTTTAAAATCACATAGGTTTACAATGGGACTAATGATCAGAGACAAGAAAAATTCGTAGGTTCCACGATATACTATAGACTACCCTCAAAGAACACTTGCCTATTCAAGTAGACAGCGGCTGTTAACTGACTGCTCGCCGACACCACAGTGATTCCAAATGTTTGGGCCAGCATTAAATTGCTTCTGTATTATTGGCTCAGCGTCCTCCAGGAAGTTTCAAATACAGTTAGTCAAAAGCCAATCACAAAAGTGACACGAACTTACAGTTTTTCAAGATACACACACGCAGCGGTGGTTACAATGGTTGTGAAGGAGGGGGGGGGGGTGGTTGACAAATATGTGTATGTGTGTACGACTTCTACGGCTACGTTTAAAGCCATGATACATCATTTCTACTGCTTTTATTTTTTATTCCTAAACCAGGGTCGATATCGCAATACTGTTCCCTATTTTTGTTAAACATTGTTTTCGCTATGAGGTCTAATTTTTAGTGGTTAAATGACTATACAGATGTGTCTAATTAGTTTATTAATAAGAGTTTCCTTAGTTCCATAATTAAGTAAAACAATTCTTTCATTTTGTCTCGGAAACAAGTTATAGTATAAACAGTTAGTTACAAAACTGGGGAACAGTTTTTTAAAATATCGCCTCTCGTTCAGAATAAAAAAAAATTAATGAGATTTTTAAAGGTTTGTTGCAATGGGAGTTCACAATTAGTATTTATTGGTTTGTGGACATACATATGTTCACAAACCAATAAATTCTTATTAAAAAAATTAGTATCTTAAAAGTTTTAGAAATGATGGATCATGGCCTATCCGTGCCCCTCCCGCGAGAAAATCATAGAATTGCCAGTGTACATGCACGCGGTTTACGTACAGGGATCGCTATGAAAATCCAGTTAGTAATGTATTACTACACTAGCTCAGCCAGTTGAACTAAAATAAGAGAATGAAGAGTAAGTCTTGTGAAGATGAATCTACTTTGGATAGAATAATCACCAGTTCAGTAACTGCACGTAGTGGTGTCCTGACATATGTTTGAGGGGAGGTAAAAAAAGCGAGAGAGAGAGAGGGAGATACAGAAGCATTGAATCGGACGAGTGGTCGACCATTTCCGATGATAGCTGAATGTCTTGCACAGTGTCAGAGACTAGACACAAGTTGCCAATTATATGTCTTTAATATCCAACCTACACACGCCAGGATATTTCTTTGCCGTAGATACTGCAAGGTTTGTTATTTCGCCATCGTTTTTTACGGATCAGGTGTGTAGCACTTTTTGTTACATAATTTTAGTTTGTTACAGGCCTGAAACAGGCACTCGAAGCAGTGAATATTTATTTACTTTAACTGATTGAGCTCTCTGTTCGCCAGATAAGTAATAAGTTCACGGAACATTTAAGGGTCCTTACTACATAGGCTGCGTTTGTGTGTGTGAGGCAGGAGCGGTAAGAGTGCCTTTGACCAACATAGCCTATGTGTACATTATCGCCTCTCCGCGCAAGCCACTCAGAGGGCGTGCTGTGCTTTACTATTATTCTTTTATATATAAAGTAATTACAAGTACGCTGCAAAATTATCATTTAGGCTTTGTTTGTAACAATAATAATTTGCACAGTTTTTCTGTTACTTGGTTATTACGAACAGGGTCAAAAAATGTATTATTGTTTAACACGGGCCCAGAGTATTTTTTTTAACCAGAATTTCGTCCCGTGACGTCACACGTAACTTAGTTTTTTGTTCCTGCCAGTTCTGCCCTACTTCGGCGAGCAAGGGCAGAACTGGCAGCCGTTTCTGGCAAAACTCGCATGTGCTAGTGCCACAAGAACAGCATACCAAAAATAATAACAAGTAGTAAATTAAGAGAACTTCAGTTCCAGACACCATTGAAATTTGTGAACAGAACACAGGCGTCCCTGTGAATGTGTACTTTCTTAGTGCTAAAGGTAAATTTTGCTAGCACATATGACTAAGAAAGAAGAACTAGGCTATTCCGATATGTTGTTGCTAAAACGAAGAGAAGAGTTTTCAACACTATTATTATGTAAAACATTTTTCGTGCATGCTAAGGTCAGCTAACATCACTTGTAAACACAGTGAAAATATTTTAAGCAATAAAATAATTATACATTTAAAAAGCAACGAAAAAGGTTTCAAACTATTTACATAATACAAGTATCAGATTTAGAAGCAAACAATGAACACCAGTTTGACAAGTCTTTATAAAGTCTGAATTCCTGCAATTGAGTAGAAATAGTTGTAATCA
Source organism: Medauroidea extradentata (assembly GCA_003012365.1). Lineage (NCBI taxonomy): Eukaryota > Metazoa > Arthropoda > Insecta > Phasmatodea > Phasmatidae > Medauroidea > Medauroidea extradentata. Next base: position 53,019 of record PNEQ01001859.1, on the reverse strand, counting down.
TAAGTTCCCAGAAGTAAATTGACAAGTAAAAAGTGAAATCTTGTTAAGTTGGGCTTTTTCAGCAAAAGTAATAATGTCTTTCATGTGCTATTAAACTTTACCGTGGGTGTAACAAACAGTAGTAATACAGTAGCTCAGTGACGCCTGCCTTGACTAGGGTCGCAAAGCGCTATAGCCAATTCCTTAAATTGTCGCCTATCACTCTTCTTGACTAACATCTTGGGGATGTGACCTTGGCTTTAAGCTAATCTTCAATTTCGAAAATAACTGCGAAATAAAGTCTATTCCAGCTCTAACTTCAGCGTTTGTTTTTACGCTCCATGACGTACTTCATATATCCTACAACGCAAGCTATCAGGTGTAAAGTCACTCCAATGACGATTGAGAGTCACGCCATTCCTAATATTATTATTATTGTTGTTTCTTGTTTAATGTGGTTACGTGCAGAAATAGTTAATATGAAGTGCTCTGTCTGACGTGGGCATCAGGATACTTGTCCGTCGAGTGTGAGTGCGTCTTAAAATTCTCTTGTGGATGAATTTCGACCTGCCATCAGTTCGGCCTTATCGCTTGTTGAGCATGTGCGCCGTGGGGATCAAGGATACGGGCCGTGACTGATGTTATCTACAAGAAGGCTTATCTCAACAGATAATTTCCTATTTCGTGTTATCGGCATATCAAAACTATTTTATTTGTGTAAAACTGAAGTACCCCATCATGGCAGGAGGGGCGGGGAGGGAAAACGTCCACATCAGTAATTTGCGTGCGTCTTTTTTTAATGTAAAATATCTTGTAACTTAGTGAGAGTTTCTTCTAGTGATCAAATTAATTCCACAAACGAGGTACGATAAACAAATAGAAAATTCAGTATGAATGGTTTACATACATATTAAACTTCTCTCACCACTCTCATTTGCGTATTCACATACTGCTTCATTCGTAGATTAAAACGAGTTACCTTGAGTCAGTTAAGATTTGTAAAAATAGCTCAGTTTCCGCTCGTCGGTAAGAATCAAGGTATGCAAGACCAATGCTGACGGTTTATCTCTGTGTGTGGCCAAATTGAATTGTTCCATAATGCAGCCCATGACATGCGATGCCCTATACCAATGTTATTTGTTTTAAAAAAAAATCCTTCCCCCACCCCCGCTACAGTATACAATTCCCTATCCTCGCCCGCAATACGTCAGTGTTCAATTTGATCATGTAACAAAAGAGCAGCGTAATAGTCTAGTTCTTATGTAACGTGTGTGGTAAGAATAACAACAGCCTCAACGCAAATTAGGTAATAGAGTAAGTTACAATGCTTTTAAGTATATGAATATCTTCAAAAGTTGAACCAAATCAAAATTAAATAAATCTTACAATCTATACTCGTGCGACTATAGCCATAACTACTACAATTGCATAGCCGTGCCAGTTACGTTGCAGCCGTTGCATATTATCAATGGGCATCAAGGGGGGAGAGATGCGTATCCCCCACACTATTAACAAAACTAACAGTAAGATAGTTTTTGTTTTTATAATATTTTGTAAAGTAGATATAACACGCAACGAAATTTTCTACGAATTTTAAAAACGTTCTCACCACTGCTTTATTGAAAAATTTTCACATGCAGTTATATTTACAATATATATCTCCATTAGCGCCATGGCTGAATTATGTAAATGATCGACAAAAAACCAAGAAACTCGCTTAGATATAAGGAATCTCATAAAAGCTCGACAGACTTCACGATTTGGCACTGCAGTCGCCTTGAGGACGACATGTACTACGTTACCTGGAAATTATCGGAGCCGCGCGGGGACAGGAGGACAGTATATTACAGAATATCTGTACCTCGGAGGCATAAGACACTTTGTTAAATTTTTCTCATAGTTACTATTTATTATGTACCACTTCACCACACGTATAAGTACTTTATAGTGGCGATCAACTCAACGTCCGCGCTGTGTCCAAAAACCACATTTTTTTGGTACTTAATACTTGAATTTACTAGTGAATCGCACTCTTCAATCTGCTCCCTTGAAAAATATTATTTTTGTGACATAGTGTCTTATGATTCTGAGGTACAGATATGTAGTTGGTGTCACAGCGCCACACACATGTGCCAAGTCAGCAACATACTTCTCGCCTAAGACAATTAGTAGCAAACCCGTATCTAGTTTGAATGCGATCCGTCTGTACTTTATTCGGCTGAACTGTACCAGCGAGACCTGGAATATACAGCGATAAAATTTGAAAGAAAATTGCTTTATTGGTGAAAGAGGAAAAGTGAGGTGGGAGGTAGGTTGTAGTGTAGTTCATGTATTTTCTGGGTCTTCATTTACTCCTGTCGACCACAGGCAGTAAGTAGGTTACCACACAGCCCACCCCTCAGCAGCAAAAGTGCACGAACTTGCTCTTTATTATAAGAGTTACAATAATACACTATTGCAATCCTAGTCGTGTACCAATAACAAACCACCATTTTTTATTTTACAGTGTAGCGTTAAGTGAGATCGCTGCCTGCTATACTGCAAGCCAACAGTGTGAGCAATGTAGCGCCCGCATGCAATCTCGACTCCTCCAGTCGCGGACAGGCGCTAGATGACGGTGGTGTATTGTGCCAGATGGGCGTTTGCACACTGTCTGGTATAAACTCGTCCTGTTCAGACAAGTGCGAGCTTTTGCGTATAGGACTGACAAGTCTAGGCTGCTGCCAGATGAATCTGCGAAATTGACGTACCTCTACACATAATGCTATGCTATACTACGCTATGCTATGCTGTGTCGAACGATGCCGCGCTATTAATTGTAAGATATGTTGTCAAATGAAGCCGATCACACAGAACGCGTTGCTATGCTTCGCTGAGCCCCGCTAAGCTACGCTATGCGAGCGTATTCACAGACCTAGTGATTTTTATCTTAGTACGCGCTGAGCTGCGCATGCGCACTAGCACTGCACACACATTCCATCTCGGAGTTGTGCACCACTGCACCATAACGTCAGTCGTCAGACAGTCGACCTGCTCGAAAACGTGAAATTGTGTCACAAAATGTAGCAATTAAGGAGGGAGATAACCGAAATTTTTACTTACTTTAATAATGTATATATTTGTACGAGATATAGTTTGTTTTGTAGTCATAAATCGTAACTATGTTTCCACTGCAATAATTTTTGTGAAGACATGTCGAATTTTAAATTTGCATAAAATGGTTTTATTCTACAAAGGGAAACCAACTGACTGAAAGAAATTAAATAATTTACTCTGAACAACTGTATCACAGACTACATCAAGACATGTATAAAACTGTGTTTTATATATTTATATAAAGAATGTTCCAGAACTACAGGTACAAATAGTGAGATTGTGATTCCTTATAAAAATGAGGTATAGATACATAAAGCAACTTTCGCCTAGCGCTATTTTTAAGAAATATATTAACCCTTGAAAATAGATTTTTAATTTTTTTTTACCCAAAATATCGGAAACCAAGTTGAGGTAAATTACAATTCTGTGCACAATGATTAGTGCTATCGAGATCTTCAACCCGTGAAGAGACCACACTTTAAAACTCTCCCCTTCATGAAAATAACTGGGGTGACCACCCTCTTATTGACCACAACTTTTGTGCCGTTGGATTTTGTGAACATTTTATGTTGCTTTTCTGAATAGTACATCCTAAGTAACAAAAAAGGTCCTCTTGTTGCAAGTCGCTGGAATGCACCGTTTACGAGAGAAAAAATCATACAAATAATCAATGGCTGCAATACACTGCATGTGAGGTGAGCACTACAACCTGTACTAAGCTATTATAGCATCGCAGGCACCTGAACTTCGGTTGCTTGTTACATAACTTCACACCTGAAATACGCCAGAGATGAAGTATGTGTTGGGCATAGGTGTGTATGAAACTGTAGTGTATTTACGTTTAATTTGTTGAGGTTTCCTCGACTTAAATTTGAGACACGATTTTAAAGAACTGCAGCACAAGGTGCATTTTTCTGATTACAAAATGCATTTACGAGCATTCTGTGCGCACTCCATTGCGAGTGCAGCAGTTGTTGCCTACATGCCATGTATTGTACTGTTGCCACAATGCATTTCATTGTAAATGTTGAATTTGTTTTGTAGTGAAGCTGAAAGTTTCGTTGACAACCAAGTTCATTAGAGATACTAGGAAACAGGAAATGAATCGGCCATGGTCTTGGTTAAGGATTGTAATAGGCATAACACAATACACATTAAATGTACATATTGAAGGGATAACTGGTGTAAATACCATTAAAGACTGGCCAATAGAATTAACTATCAGATGTTTTTAGTACTAAGCGGTGGCAATCACGGCAATATAAAACAGGCTAGAATTGTAGTACAAAGTTGGTTCAAGTTTTGTTGTACTCTGTGTAAATAGTACTATGTGATATGGATGGTAGTAGGATGATTTGGGAGAATTAATGTATATTTCGTATTTTGGACTGGGGAAGCATTTGGAGCTGTGTAGCAGTCAACAGTGACAAAGAACCAGCCGGCCCCTCCTGCTGCCTGCCCGAGGCTGCCAGGGGGTGGGGATGTGAAAGGCAAGCTAACGGCCAAGTCTCCCAACCGTTTAATTTAAATTTTAAGTATTTATATGTGTTTTGTCATAAGTATAGATAATTATGGGAAATAATGATGTCAAAATTAGAGAAATGTAAACTGTGATTTTATGGAATAAAATCACCACGAAAGATGGTCGTAATCGCCCGGATTCAGAGCAATGCTAGAAAGCCGGGAATTTGAAACAAAGCTCCTGATTGGCTGGAGGGAGCCGCGTCAGAAATCGTCGTTTGGCGTGGGTGCCGGCAGTGGTGCAGGAGATAGACCAGCCTGGGACTCAGCCGCGGACGGACGCGTGTGTCCGTGTCCCGCGGGTCTGTGTCTCGGTAGGCTACCAGAAATGCGTTAACAAGACTCTTTATTACGCGTTTAATCACATCCGATTGTCGGGCAAAGGCGATTCGACGTCAGCCGCTTTGATCACAATCCGTATGCCGAGCAGCCAGTTTTGTGGCCTGAGTACGGTGCGGGAGGTCGTTGTTCGATTCCTGCCGCGAATAAGGGCGTTTACGACAGTGTGGAGTGGGGTGTCGTATAAAATGAATATCACTCGTTTCACTTAGTAGTTTGAACCTATATTGATTCTCGAAAAATAAGTGTTGAGTGATTGGTCACTTACTGACATTGACTTGTGATCTTGAGTAATTTAAAACTGCTGCGCTAGTCGAGGCAATTCCTGGCACAAGATAGATTTGATCAAAACCTACACGAACTAATTAATTAATGAATATAAAGTAACTGCTCTCAAAAGAAGGGACAGTCACAGGATCCATTCCGGCATTCGCTTGAGTATTTTTATTGTTTTCTAAGAAGTAATACACTCACAAAACAATACATATAACCTTCATGGAACACTTTGATGATAAACTGTTTTTTATAATGCAAAACGATTTGTTAGGGTGCACTTGGTTGCCTGCCAGGTAAGCAACCCATGTTGGAAGAGTAAGAGTATGAGACAGTTGTGCGAACATCGTTCACGAAGCACTGCTAGCACGTGTGTTAGGGTGGCATTGCACTGTTGGTGCACAACTTGGAGAGACAGTACACGTACGTAGAAATAGCAGATGTACATATCATGTATGGTGCTACTGGAGGTAACGCAAGAGGAGCACAGCATCTGTATGCACAAACATTTCCAAACAGACGATGTCCAGGGCATCGCATGTTCTTGTCTGTGGACAGGCGGTTATGCGAGACTGGAACATTTACAGCGAACAGGTACGACACTTGCGTGAGACGCAACATGAGAACAGCCAGGTTTGAGGAGGAAGTGTTGGAACGCGTCGCCGATTCGTTATCGAGTAGCACACGTGGAATCGCTCGCTGTATTGTTTGGTGTAATTCCCCCAAACTTTACCAACCAACCTAGGAGGTCCAGGAAGGGTAAACCAATAGGGTAAACCTATCAAGACAGCTCCTAGGCCAGCCAAGTAAAGAAAGGGGAAAACAGCACTAACGTGGACACAAGTTGTTGATCGGTGCTCCTTATTTGAGGTCAGAGGAAGGGCCGAGCCTCCTTTCCCCAACACTCACATTAAAAAAATTATTAATTTAAGAGACCATACAAAAATTAATTATAATTTAGGAGCATAAGAGCCTTTGAATATTAAACTTTATGAAAAGTAGTAAATAAATAGTAATAAGATTTCGGAAAAAAATATTTTCTTGATTAGTTGATTAGAACAACAATAAAATCTTTGCACAATGCGTTTTTGGTGTATGTAAATTAATTAATAAATTAACAAATCAAGAAAAGCACGTATGGCTTAAGAATATCATAATAAATTAATTAAACAAGGGGATCCCCAAAAATTAATAATGAACTTAGATTTCAATTTTACATATTTTAACATATTTTCAATTTTCGTGGTTCAATTAATTTTGCAAAGGTTGTGATCGAATATAAAATAAAAGTCTCAAATTGGAATAACTAGTGCTGTGTGCAATCCCTCAAATATTGGATAGGCTTCCTTTCCTTCTACATAGCAAAGAGTTGAAACCGCTTGGCGGGGACCGCTACATTAAACAAGCAAACAAATAAAATTTAAAAGAAGAACGTCATAAAAACAATGTAACATTATAGCGCAAAACTTGACGGATTACGACATTACAAAACGATAAAGAGCACTAAGCGTTTGGCTGATGTTCACGCCATGATGTGTAAGAAACAACAAGGTCTAGACAAAGGAATGCCTAGAGGTTATAGACTGGCATAGAGTCGTAGATATTTGATGTTACCAAAATAGTATTTCGACAGTATCGAACAATACTTCCTAACATAATATTTTAAAACATACGCGTGTTTTTAACAATCAAAAACATATTTTTAATTTAAATTTCACCAATAAAAAATTTGTTTGATTCATTTGAAAACAAATATGATCAGATCATGATTAAAGTTGGTCAGAAGTATTACACAAGAATTGTTCCATAATTATACAACACTGCATTAACTGCACATAAATAATTGCCTTAAATTTCTTTTATAAAATATTAAGCAATTTACTGTTATTACAATTTCACCGAAGATTAAATAAATAAACAGTGCTGGGGTGGAGTAACTTTGCCAAAATGTAAATATGTATCTAGTTACCACTACGAATTGACGAACTAAAAACAAAATAAACAAACAAATGAGCATGTGCCAACAAACAGCACACACTCCCTCCCCTAAAACAGAACACGGGGCGGTACACGGGGTCAGGCACTACAGTAGGCCACACCACACACAGAATACGAAGATTAAATGATTACACATAACACACAATTATATTAAAGTTTAAGGCCTGTAATTATAAACGTCCTCCGAAGGCTTGATGGCAAGCCCCTGGCCTTTATTCGCGCAGCAGTTCGCTGGCGGTCTTCCACCCTTCCTACACTGTAGTTGTCTGCCGATGGATCGCCAGGAGACCGCCGGCTGAAAGGGAGTTGGATAGTTCTCCTTCATAAAATTTGGCAACACAGCCTCATTTTTAGCAGCGAACATAGACCTAAGTGCTCAAAGACCACTGTTACGAACGCACCTAACTTTAAAATAAATCCGTTTCGATTTTGTTTTCCTTGTCTGTAAACAATTTTGTTGTCTTTGTAGTGGGACACAGGTGAGATATTCGAAGTGATTGAAGGAAGCCGCGGAAAAGTTTGACTATGGAAGGTAAAAATTCGACAGTGCGATACACTCCTAAAGAAAAAGCAATATTTTTGACCTGATAAAAAATACAAAAACATAACTACAAATAAGAAAACTGACTCCGTGTCCAACTACAACAAAAGGAAATGTGGAAGAAAATCACTGCGGAATTTAATGCTTGCGATGTATCGCGCAGAGATGAACTGCAGTTGAAAAGGGATCTTCCATGTCCCTAATATATATTTTGGGTAGTCGCGCATGACTTTGGTCATCTATTTATTCATAATAGTTGACAACTTCATCCATGTGCCGCATGAATTCGTTAAAATTCCTCGCCATTTTTCATAACTGGTCTCTACAGAACAGCTGGTGATTCGCCGAATGAGGTCTGGCCGTCATTCATTTGTAATTTCCCGAAAAGTGGAATCTTGGTGGCGAATGGTTGTTCGCAGGCTATCCGCCGCTCTCTGAAAGAGGTATATAATATGCAAAACACCAGATTAGGGTGGAGGGAGATTGGTTGTACTTCGAAAGACGTTTATAATTACGGGCCTAAATCTCTTAAGCTTCCGCAGAAGCAGAAGAAACAACAGATAAAAGGGCACAACAATAGATCTCTCTGACACAATGGGATTATTAGACGGTTGACTCGAACAGTAAAACAAAATTTGGATTTCAACCAAAAATCACAAAAGGAACAATACATAATATGGTAAGACACACAACAATTATGGAAATGAGACTAAGGTTATCAATGGGTAGTGAGGGACGAGGATGAAGGAGACTAAGGGCATCATGAAAGTCAGCTCCCCGAGGATATGAATTTAAAAGCGAGTCAAGTTCCTTGATAAGAGAATCATTCATGGAGACATTTGGAAAAGTAGAAACATGTAGAGAGGTTAGGTTAGGTGACTAATTTAGGAACATGAACAACAGGTAAAAAAAGGTTATAGTGAATTGCTGAATATACTGCTGCGAAGGTTTTAAAGAAAGGACAAACGATGTCACAGTGTGAGGCATAGTTGATTAAGCCACTCCCTGATAAAAAAAGTGTGAAGGGAGAATAGGATTCTGTTGTAGACCTAAACAAAAAAGTAACATCAATAGAGGAGTTGGTTGCAAAGCTCCAATGTGTAGAGGTTTTACGTAAGAAAGGAAGGTTAAGGTTCATCACAGGCTTATCACAAAATTTAAAATACGGTTTTCCAGAGAAAATATTAAATTCACAGCTATAAATATGTATGTCAAAAAAGGGAATGAAGCAGGACACAAGGTGATGCCATGAGTTTTGCAATCAGACAATGAATCATGATCAACTGTAGCAAAATGTTTTCGATCCAAACTTACAATTAAAAATTCTTTGACAATGAAAGTTACATACCTGTTCAAGTTGGGAGCCAGAAAGGGGAATGGAAAGGTGTGACATTTCTCAAACAAACCATCCTTATTGGCTAAGGGAATGTTAATTGCAATGTTAAGAGAAGAATTATAAACAGTCGTCTGAACAGTTGAGAGTCCATAATACATAATTAAATTTTCTGGTATCGCAGATGCTACCATGTGTAAAGGTAAAATGACCAGATGTTGAATATTTTTAAGAATGTTCAAAAGTGATACAGCATTTAGCAAAGTAGTATTTAATTTTCCATGTACACTAGTTTCTATGGCATGTCGCAGATCAAAAATTTATAATCTAGCATTTGAAAGAGCCTCACTAATACGCAATAGCATAGTATTAAAATCAATCCTAAAACTCAATGTTACAATTTTTTCAACAGTTTCATGTATCAAATGACTTATGTTAGAATACAAAGAATTATAATGATCCAATTATAACTGACTTAATTTTTTTGATGTACAAAGTGTTGTTGATTACTCTGTCTTCAAGATTTTTTATCAAAATAATTTGGTTAGCTACATTAGCAGCAATTTCATCTTCAAAATGTTCAATAGAATTTAAACGATGTTCCAAAACTCTTAAATCATCATTATCCAAAGTACCAGAAACAGTTTACAAAATTTTGCCTCCAAAATCAATTAATGCCCCTTTTTAAATCGTGTTTTTCACGGCCAAGAGACACCAGTTAAGTAGTCTAAAATATGGTACAAGGGTATTTCGAAATTCAGTCTCTTAGGAGGTAAAATACATGGAATGTGTTTTAGATAAATCTTCGACATATATATCGAACTCATCGACATATTCAGTTTATTTTTGCTTCAGGATGATTATTACGTAAATGGCCGTAAAAAAGTTTTTAGAATTTTCAAAATTCAAACTCTCAGTACTGTACAGGAGTGATGTTTAATTTTAAATAAATGATAGAATTTGCTTTGACTTAATGATTTATCATCGTGATTTTCACTTTACTTGGATACTTGAACAAATAATTAAGGTGTGAAGTTATAATTTTTTGAAATTCGACACCTAAAGGGGCGAAAAGGCATAAAATTTGTTTTCTGTCAGCCGATGATACTAACCTAACCAGTAGAGATGATGAAGTGGTGTTCGCGTCAGGAATATGCTTACGTTAAGTATCTTTAAAAAATGTACTGCAAGTTTTTTATTTTATAAGATAATTTAAATATTAAGAAGAAAACTTAACTTGTATACTTTCAAGGAAGACGATCAGAAAACAAGTACGACCAGAGAGAAAAATTATACTGTCGTTTCGTTCTATAGTTCTATCGATACGTGTTGTCAACTTTTATAAGCCTAGGAAAATAATATTTTATTTTTGAATTTAGTTTTCATGAATAATTCCGACGTTACGTGGCGGTCGTTTGTAGCTCCGGTCTATTGTTCCAAAGGTTCTTGGCTCAAATCCCATTAAAGCTTTGCAGATGTGCAATTCTGACACACAAAAACTGCAAGGCAGATTAAATTAGTGCAATTTGGATGAAGTCGTTCAAAAGTGGTAAAAATGTATTATGCAGTCCACTATCTACTAAAGTTAATCGACAGCGTCATCCCATATATACCATCTCACTAACCTCAATATTGGGGCACCAAATAAATTTATATTTCTGCAAAACATTGTCCCGCGAAAACTGCCTAATGGAACTTAACTTCAAGTGATGGTTTTGAAAAAACAAGTATGTTATTGAGGGCACCATCACCAATCACCAATGGTTGTGCTAGGGGGAAATCAGTCTTCATACCACTTAAACTGCGTATTTCATTCGATTACCCTCCTACATTTAGGAATCTGTAAATATCCCACGACTTCAACTTTGCTGTGACTATAAATAAGGCCCAGGCGAAGTCGCTGTTAGTGGCAGGGGCTAACTTAAGGCTGCTTTTCGCGTAGACAGCTATAGCTACTTTTCCTGCTGCAGAGTTAACTCGATTAGCAGCTTTGTCATTCTAACACTTGATGACTGAAGTACCAATCTGGCGTACAAAGATGTTTTTCAGTTAAAGCAAATATTATTTGCTGTGAGCAACACACGCGAGCAAAGTCGCGGGCGCACTGCTAGAATACTAATAAAGAAAGAAAAATGAGCTTGGCGGACAATGAAATACAGGGATTCACAAATGTTTTATGTAAGTGTTAAGTGTTTCTTTATTGTCTCAACATTGCATGTCAACTTGTGAAAACTCCCACATCGCACAATGCTTGTATCAGCATCTTCATCGGCAGTTCTCGTCTCAGTGCCTTCAATTATCATCTCGCTCTCCATATCAGTGTTATTTAAACATTTTAGGTTGTCATAGACACACTTTAGATCACGACAGGTCATGTTCTTCCAGTGACTGAACCTCTACTGGACTATTTATTGTATATCTCTGTGTGTTATGCACGATAGACATAGCCGGCCAGCACAGCTTAACACAGCATTGCGAATCGTTGCGTCGTATACCTTCACTTGTGAATCCAGCTTTACATCCCTTCCAAGTGCCATCGCTTTGACTGAAGTGAGTGAAAATATGATGAGAGTGAGAGAGATTTTGGGCAGCGCTTAGCATCGAGGTCTTCAGCGCTGGTGAGGGTTGAAATTATGTATGGAGTAACGCCGGAATGAAAGGGCGGGGAAACGGGAGATCCCCGAGAAAACCCGCCGACCAACGGCATCGCCCAGCACGATTCCCACATGCGAAAATCCGGGGATCGAACCCGGATTGTCTTGGTGGGAGGCGAGTGGCCTGACCATTCGGCTACCGTGGACCCCGAAAATATAATGGATTGTAGCTTTTAATTACTCACATATATAGCCTATGTTTGTCAATTTTATACATAAAAAGATGTCAGTCGTATTAAATGTTTTGACAAATCATATATATATATATAAAGGGGTTACTTGTTCAATAACGATGCCTAGTCCATAATTTTATTTGTAAAACTGTCCCGGTTATTAAAATTTTAGGCCAACTCAAGCGACCCTCATATAAAGTAAAATTCTCGAGTTGTTAGGATTAAATTAATTGTGTGGCAAAGATACCAATTTGAAGACTTCAAGAACGGGACGGTTAAGTTTGGTAACTATAGACGGCAAAAAAAAAAAAAATGGGTATGGAATGGCTAAGAAGGAATCTGGCAAAAAATAGTGGCAAAATTAATCGATAGAAAATATTATATATTTTTCATTAGATATGATCTGAATTAGATACTAGTAGCTTCAATGTTTAACTTCAATGTTTAAGAAAAGAGAGACAGATAGGTATTTTATTGAGGCTGGGGAAACAAGTCAGTTGAAGGAGGGGGTGGGGGAAAATAAGTAATAAGAAAAATGCTGTGAAGTTGCTAAGCAAACATAGAGACATACTACGCGCACGTGTGTGTATGTGTGTATATACAGCGTGGACCAGAATTCATGTGCCAAACTCCGGGACGGGAATGTTTATGTAAAATAAAGGGCGGTTACACTGACCAACACCATTATGTGGTGAATATTAAAGGAGCTACACGACGTTGAAAACAAAATTTTGAAATACTATATTTAAAAATACTAGAAAGTATGAGAGATGGAGCCACCAAAATTGGCATAGAGCTCTAAGAATCGGAGCAAATGAATCTGTGAAAATGTGGTTGACGCAACGTTTGCCTTCACTGCTTATGTAGGGGTTACTCAACTTATTTGTGAAGGCAAATTTTAAATTTTAAGCGCTATTATCAGGTTAGATACATATTATTAATTACCGTTCAAAATTAAGGGGAAAGTACCTCTTGTGTAATACACTCCGATAAACAGTTTTCAAGAAAATGCGAATCAAAATACGAAAGCGGATTGTAACCCCTCAGAGGTAGGCAATACAACGACTTTCTGAGCCATGCTAATTGCAGCCTTGAATAGTTCAACTGAGTGCAGTCGCGAGATTTGGGCTAAGCTATGACAACTAACATGTGTTGATTGAACGATGCTGTAGGGTGCCAAGTGATTTCGTTTTATTTTTACGCGAAACTGCTAAAGATATTCTCAACCCGTATACCTGCAAACATAACATACACTTGAAATAATAACCCTTAAACATGCGGGATTCTTATTAGAATCGTGACTTTGGAGCACTTCAAAGATGCTAAATACCACATTATTTTGTTATAACGTCAGCGAAAAAGTACCGCACGATTTCTAAAGAACAAAGACAAGCAAATAGCCTACGAAAACCGAAATGATGAGGTATTTGATACTACCTACCAATAAAAGTGTAGAATCACTATTCAAAGTGGCACAGAAATATTTAATACTAGAAAAAATACTACGTGCCAATTATTACGTAACTTTTTTCAAAGTAGGCCTAATTACCCTCCGGGTTTCGCGCCTCACACGTGGGAAATTACATTCGCTATATAAGCCTCTTAACAATAATTCCTTGAGAGCTGATGGAGTTGAAAAGAGTTAGAAATGGAGCAGTGGCGGAATGTAAACACTCTGGATAGCTGTAACTGCCAACACCTTCCACTGTCTTAATGGTTAGATAAGAGAGATCACGTGTACAGAATAAGGAACACAGCACAAATAGGAATAATGCATCTGCACGAGCTACATACGTATTTATGAACATCGATACGTATTTACAATAACTGTTCGAATTGCCGTCCCCCTACTTCAACACACAGCTGCCAACGGCTGATCAGGTCGGCCTGGACTCGTACATAAATGTTTGGTATAGCACGTACACAATCAAATGCAGCTATCACACGTGTCACGAGATCTACTTGGCTAGTCGCATGCGTCACGAAAATCGGGGAGTTGACATGACCCCGTAAAAATCCAATGGAGTCAGGTATGGAGATTGAGCCGGCAAATGGATGGGCCTCCACTGCATATCCAGCGACCTGCAAACGTGGTGTTAAGATGGCGGCATACGGCAGCAGAAAAGTGTGGTGGTGCCCATTCGAGCTGAAACCACGTTGTGCAGTAAATTTCCCCCAGCAATTCCAGCAATACATCCTACATAAACGTTAAGTAATGGATTTCGCTGAGACGGTCAGGTAGCAAATAAGGTCCCAACAAATTATTGTTGACAATGCCATCCCGCATGTGGTGGGGATTGTGGTGCACCCAGATGTAGCTGTTCCTCTCGCTGCTGTACTCAATTTCACCAATCAATGTCGCAATAAGCACGACTCAGAAAGTCGTTGTATTGCCTACCTCTGCGGGGTTACAATCCACCTTAGAAATTTGATTCGCATTTTCTCGAAAACAGTTTACCGGTGTGAATTAACACAAGAAGTATTTTCCCCTTAATTTTGAACGATAAGCAATGTCATGTATCTAAAGTTTTATTACCGCTTAGTATTTAAAAGTTACCTACACAAATAGGTTGAATAACCCCTACATAAGCAGTGAAAGGGAACGTTGCGTCAACCTAATTTTCACAGATTCATTTGCTCCGATTCTTAGAGCTCTATGCCAATTTTGGTGGCTCCATCTCTTATACTTTCTAGTATTTTTCGAAAATAGTATTTCAAAATTTTGTTTTCAACGTCGTGTAGCTCCCTTAATATTCACCACACAATCGTGTTGGTCAGTGTAACCCCACATTATTTTAAATAAACAATCCCGTCTTGGAGTTTGGCACATGAATTCTGATCTACGCTGTATGTGTGTGTGTGTGTGCGCGCGCGTGGGTGTATGTATGTTCTTTGAAAGTTTAGAATGTTGTAAATTTTTGTAAAGCTATCAGTTTATAAATTTCTTTATTAACTGGTGAATAGAAATAAACATATTACAATGCATTAGAAACATCATCCTTGAGCGTATGGGGAAGCTGTATTTGTCTTCAACCAGAAATTTCCTCTTGCACTGAAAGAAAATAAAAACTTACATTAGCATACATTAAGACTACGCACTGTTATTTGGCAGTTATGGCCACATAAAAAAATACTACAAATTTTTATGGAAGTGAAGATGAGAAACGAAAGTTAACTTTTGTTAGAATATCGCCCAAAAATATTGTCGCCTTATTGTAAATGTGTACTTCCTAGTAAATTTCAAGTAAATCGGATAAATTTTCATCATTAATTGCTACAAAATTTGCTTTCTGCAGTAGGTTTAAAGTAGGAGACAACCCATCACATATGCAACAATATTTTTGATATTATTTAAAATTTTTAAAGAAACGTTTTATCGTATTTCTTGTTTTCAAGT
The DNA here is from genome assembly GCA_003012365.1 of Medauroidea extradentata. NCBI lineage: Eukaryota > Metazoa > Arthropoda > Insecta > Phasmatodea > Phasmatidae > Medauroidea > Medauroidea extradentata. The sequence goes on along the minus strand of PNEQ01001859.1, from coordinate 37,715 downwards.
TTGTGACACGAGCTTACATTGAGAATAACGTAATGTACGTGTAGTTTTTTGAACAGATATCACTGTGTTTAGAGCAATAGTACTGTCCGGATTGAGCTCGAAGTGGGCTGAATTATCCAATTTGAAATTTAGTCATAAGCGCTCATGGACCGAACTGAAGTAGAAGTGACGTGAGAAATTCAGTCCATTCGTCCAGATGAACTGAAGAGTAGAATCGGTACCGAAAGCTTTTTATTAACACCGAAATAACTTAAGTGAACGAAGGAGACGCCATACCGTTTCGTTCTTAGTTATGCAGCTATGCAGTGTTTATAATAATCCGGCGAGTATCAAAATAAGTTTTTCGATTTTTTTGGAAGTGTATTGAGGTGAAAATACGTCTTGCTAAACATTACAACAAAAACAATAAAACTTGTTCGCATCTATAATTTCAATGGTTCTCTCTTCTCTATTATATGGTGTTGAAAAATATGGCGCTAAAAGTTTTAAAGCTCGTAGATCTAACTTTCACCATGTCTCCGTGTCGATTTGGATTAAACATATTTAATAAGCATTAAAAAACACAAATAAGAAAACCAAAGGCGTGCTACCCTGCTATTTTCATCAGGAAGATATAGTGCATGCATTCGACTATCACGACGTAGAACGTAAGATTATTTGCAGAAATTTTATCGAATTGAAAATATAAAAATAAAACAACAGTGCATTTCCTTCTATTAAATGGTGTAAAGCGGCTGCTCAGTTCATCAAGTTATCTACTTGCACGAAATCCAGTATTTTTATTGACAAATATTTTACTATACAGTAGAATTATTTTAACATTGATACAAGGAACCATTTCATACTTACAAAACTAGAAAACTCACTTTACTTCAGATTAGTTCCTAGCAAATTAGTAATATTAAATGTTACTTAATTCATTACTGAAATCCTTTCACCGGAACTGCAAGTATACAGAACTTTTACTGATCGCAATGTGTATAGCAATAATCTTAATTATTTCAGAGGAAATTAGTAGCGGCAGAGAAATTGGACCAGTATTAAAAATTTGGTGACGGAAAATACACTTCTCAGCACACCCATTTCATTAAGAAACTCTACCTTGGTCGTTATGTTTAATGAAGACCAGTGTTATAGCTCCAACAGAGCTGTGGCACTTGCCTGGCAGGTGTATATGCTCCCATAATAGTTGTATGGTTGGCAGGACAGAGACCCAGTAGATAGGTAATCCAGCTGCTACAACGGACTGCAGTGAACGGTGTGCTGCTTGTGATGGACTCGGCATAGTAGGTGGGAGCTCTGTGATGAGCGCAGCTACCTGCGAACACAGTGCAGAAAGTAAACACGACTGAGTCCAGACGGGTACGCCTATACTTTACAAGTACTAAGAGTTTTTTTTTTAGGAGAAAGCAAAAGTAAGGAAGCATCATGGTCTAAACACCTTCCTCACGAGACTTATGGGACGTAAGCAAGACCTGGCGTATCGAGTCACGATTGTAGGAACCCTAAAGTTAAGCTGTTTACATTTTGATTCTTCATTATTTTTAATAATTATTCTCCATGTTAAAAAAAAACTTTTTTATATGGCCCCTTTTTCGTTGCTCATTCATTATGGGAAAATTTTATTATATTTGTGAATATTTAAGTTTAATAGCAATTTTAGTCATATCCCATTAAATTAATTTTAAGTACTATGTTCAACACTATCAGAAAATATTTACAGGGAATGTAGCAAGAATGGGCTGCGAGTTTCTCCTGTACATACTTCTTATTATTTTTCCTAAATTCATTCGTCACTGCAATAATCCTAAATTACCATTTAAGTAAAAACACAGCTGCTCGTTAAAATTTTACAAAAGCAGATTGACAACAGTCAGGAGAATAAACGTAGCAATTTTTTAAAAACTTTTTTGTATCTGCATGTAACTTGGAAAATTGCATAAATTAATGTCCTGAGATTTAAAAAATGCAAAATATATATAAGTTGTTGGGTTTACTGTTGTATGAAGTTTTTAGCTGCAGAGTTCATTATCATTCTGGATGTAGGGGATATTTTATTATTGCGATATGTCCAGACATTTCTCTGAGGATACATACAATTTATTTCTTACATCATAATTTAGCCATATGATATATCACATGTTTGTCAATGTTTAGCTTAAAGTTAGAATTCAATACTTTTTTTAATAGTGTCATCAAGTGGAATATAACCGCCAAGGTTACAGCCTTGTCATGGTCTACATAATATAACAGTTTCCTACCTGCATTCTGTAACTATGGAAAGAAAGTGTTAAGTATATTACCTGACAAGTCACTGCCACATCCATTTTGAACCGTTCCTCCATTAGGATAAAAGTCAGCATGACCTAAGGGAGCCAGATAACCTTGGACACCACCATTGGTGTGGATAACCTGCACGAAGGCAGCATCAACTCTGTCCAGTTTATTGACAGATGGCGCAGTGTAGAATAATGGCCCAGCAGGGTCAAGACCTGAAGAGAATCAAAGACTCGTCAGCATTTAATAAGAAAACGCAATATATTACAGCAGTTAAAAGTCACTTGGCTAATATTTTATAACATGTTAAAGGGGTTTATTTCTTGTGTTGAATTATATAAAGTTATTTAACATAAAACATCCCTACAATTTATTACAGCTGGTAATTTTTATCCAAAATATAATGCTTGCAATCAGGGGTATTCAAATAACTCATTTTTATGTATAACATTTTAAAAAGTTGTTCATGTACGTGAAGTTTTGTTAGAAGATAAACCATATTCGTCTATGGCAATAACTTTGTGCTTCAGATTATAAAGCTATAATTCTATGGCCCCTAAACCCCGTTCGACTCTTCCTTACCCAAGTTTATTTTTAACATGCTTATACTCATTCACAAGGCGTCGAGATGGGGCTTTAGTCATGAATGCTCAGTTTAATGAGGCGGCACAGTAGTCACAGCACAACTGCAGATTTTCTCATTCGCCAACACTTATCACAAGCTCTTCAGATCTGCGCAACGATAACCAACCTGTTGGAGTTGAATCCACATGGTAGAAGGAGTTCCACCCGTTCCAAATGCAGCGGAGGTCCTGAAATGGCCTCGTCTACCAACAACCGGAGTGGGATACAATACAATACAGTACCAACCACCTTGATAGGCCAAAACCTATCCCGTCTCCTCTGAAGTGAAGCATTCGGTAACTAGTCTCATTCCGGTATAACACAACAATACCATTTCATCGATAGTCCAAATGATTTCGTATCGTTACACTGACCTTTGGACAGGTTTCTTCGTAATCGGGGTCCCCGCCAGACATACCTTGAGGGAGTGACCGGGCTGATTTTGTAACTCTGTTCTCAGGTCATCATATTAAATGTAAAATAATAGTAGCAACTCCAAAGATTTTCTCAATTTATTTTAAGAGCAGTTGAACTTATTCTGTGGCACATCCTTCAATTTTCATTTTTTAATGGATTTAGTAGTATTTGCAATAAAATCATGTATTACTTTCAGTTTCGAAGCAGCTTTTTGTATGTAGACGGGGCTGTAACCCAATATGAACCTGCAATATCTTGTTTTCGGTGGAACTGAAATATATTTTAAACATCTTAAGTATATAAGGTATTTTTAATATCTGAAGCAGAAAAAATTATCCACAACGATACCAGTAGGAAAATAGCGTAAATGTACTGAAGAACTCAACACTGCCCGTTGGAAAAAATAAAGAATTTTAACACACAAAACGAAGGCCACCTCTGTAGGTGTAAAATATTTGGACTAAAGTTGTAGAGGACAGTAGATAGGGGACTGTACCTGTAACTCTGCCGACAATGCCGCTGGTAACACGGGAGCCCGCCATGCCAGCGACGTGAGCGCCCAGGCTGAAGCCGACAATGTTCAGCTTGGCCAGTTCGAGTCCACGGGAGACCAGGAAGTCGACGAACCGCGCCACTATGGCTGCCACATCGCGGGCGTTCCTTACGGCGGAGGGATAGGCGGGGGCGGCGGGTCCGGACCAATCAACCTCCAGCACGTTGTAGCCTGCCGCTGTCTGCAGGTACCCTGGCATGTGAGACATTAATAGTGAGCTTTTATCATAACATATTTGTTTAACTTGTATCAAGGTTTAATTTTTTTATTGCAGCTGTTGTTGAGGTTGAATTTATAAAATGCACATGTGTATGGATTCCCTTAACATCCTTTGAAGTGACATGGTGAAGTGCGAGGTGTACTGAAGTTTATAATATTTGAGAGCCATAAGTTCTGACAATAAGTTATGTTTGTAGAGTTGACCCTGCGAAGGACATGAAATTGGCACTTCTTCCCAGTAATAATAACAAACGTCGAATTGACATTTTACTTCAAGATATTTTAAGTCAGCTAAATACAAAAGAGAAACATTTTCGTTGCAGACAGATGAAATTAAGTTTTGGAGTAATTTCCTTCTACAATGTGTTTTTAAGTACCACTAGTGGAGAAGCTAAAATTACCCCCTTTTTTTAAAGATATGTGACCTTAACAGTCTTAAAATATCTGCAGTGTGTATTGCGTACTACAGTATCTGCATTCAGTGCAAGAACTATACGAAATTTTCACACTTGTTAAAGAAGAATATAATGACCTCAAAATGAGTCACTGCTTCGTATGTAGAAGAAGGTTGTGAACTCATTGTACTCCTAAGTATCGTTGATTCATGTGTTACAGCGAGTAGCGATAGTTACTTTTGTATTACATTTCTTAACATCCATAAAATCTGTATACCTACGAAAAGAACAATCACTTCAAATTTCGTCACATTTATTACAAAAATTAATTTTGGGTCTCTCAAATGGTTAAAATCGCTTTTTCAGGCTGCAGTTTATGTGAAAATCTCGATCTGATTATAAAATCACAAAAGTGCGTACACCTTTTGTGCAGATATCTTGCTTTGATTAAAAACATTTTCTACAGGGTGAGTGTGAATCCGACCGACAAACTTGGTGGGGTGATTCCTTACGCAAAATAAGGTAGGGTTTACATTTGACAATTGTCCCGAAAGTGCATATGAAGGGTGTTAGGAGCCCTTGAAAATGTGTTTTCAAAATCGCTTATAATTAAAATATCGAACAACGCTGGAAATGTAGCAACAACAATGTTGTCATGTTTTGGGCTATAATAATACGTCGGACCCCAACATGGTAAGATGGTACAAATCATCCTCCTTCATGGACAAATGGCATATTTGAAATTTCGATCGCACGAAATTTGGTAGCCGTAACGTGTAATCGTAATTTGACCATTTTTTATGAAAGAACATGTTCAAATCAACAAAAAAGGTCGCCTTAGTACAAGACCCTTCGGCCAACCATTTCCCCAGAAACAGCGATGTAAGTAACGGAGGGTGGAGTGGAGTGTCGTTACCTAACGCCTGCGCGGATATGTAACATGTCTTGCACCGCTACCACAGAGCCATACTGAGCATTAAATCGTTCAAACGTGTCCGCCTCCTAGCAAGGTGATCGATCTTCAGTGGGTTCACCCTGGATATTCGCATATGGGAATTATGGTGGACAATGCCGCTGGTTGGAGAGTAATTTCGGGGATCTCTCATTTCCCCTCGTTGCCCTACATTTTCCCACAAGATTGTATCCGCTAAGAGGCGCCCACATTTGTCCACTCCTTCGTTTTGTTACATGTCGGATAGTACGTGGAGTAAGCGAAAAACAACAGGTATTGTGTCATTACATTTATTTACACATTACACATCTTACAAAAAAGGCTCGATGCAATGGCCATCATGTTCTACGCACAGTTCGCAACGACGCACCATGTTGTGTCGAACACGTTCAAAGACACTCTGCATGCCGGAAATGTTGCCGGCAGCTGCGACGATCCGCCCGACAAGATCTTCTTCCGACTCCACCGGGGTCTCATACACGACACTCCGCATGAGCCCCCAGAAGAAAAAGTCCAACGGATTAAGGTCGGGTGATCGTGCAGGCCAGGCAATGGGTCCACCGTTGCCGATCCATCGGTTAGGGAATCTGTGGTTAAGGTACGTGTGGACGATATGCGCACGATGGGCCGGGGCACCGTCATGCTGTAACCACATTTGTTGTCTAGCTTGCAATGACACCTCCTCTAACAACTCTGGAAGAGTTTCCTGCAGGAAACGAGATATCTGTGGCTGTCCAGACGGGGTGGAAGTAGGTAGGGGCCGACTAACACATCACCAATGATACCGGCCCAAACATTGACACCGAATCGGTGTTGGTGACTACGGATAAACGTGCCATGGGGATTAACATCTGACCAGAGATGGCTATTGCGCGAATTTAAAATGCCATCCCGCTGGAAGAAAGCCTCGAAAGTAAACAGTATGTTGGCTTCAAACCCACGTACTTCTTGTCTGTAGTGAAGGAACCACTCTGCAAACTGAACTCGTCTGGGATAGTCGGCTGGCCCAATGCTGTGCACTCTCTGCAAATGAAATGGACGCAGCATCTGTTCGTGTAATTTCTGTACAACAGTACGCTGACAGACGTTGAGCATGTTCGCGACAGTGCGTGTACTGATGGTGGGATTGTTTTCAACCATTTGTAGCAATTCTTCTTCTAACCTTACAGTCCTGACATGGCACTGACGTCCAGCATTCCGTCTCCCCACATCGACGGTGCCATTTCCCCGCAACCGACGGTGCAATGTCGTAAACGTAGTGTGATGAGGCTGCCTTCTGTCCGGATATCGCTCTCTGTACAAGCGTTGTGCTGCTCGTGCATTCGCTCCCACAGCACCATACACGAGATGCATGTCTGCGAGTTCTGGCCATGAATAACGCTCCATAACACCCACGAGTACTACTGCTACCTCCAACAGCTTTAAGAGAAATGGCAATTATTCAGCGCAGTCCCAACGTATGTACAATCGTCAACTGGCACTGCACTGGACTCCACAGCATGCCTTTCAGTGTGTGGAAGGAGTAGCAGTGACATTGTCCACCACAATTCCCATATGCGAATATCCAGGGTGAACCCACTGAAGATCGATCACCTTGCTAGGAGGCGGACACGTTTGAACGATTTAATGCTCAGTATGTCTCTGTGGTAGCGGTGCAAGACATGTTACATATCCGCACAGGCGTTAGGTAACGATACTCCACTCCACCCTCCGTTACTTACATCGCTGTTTCTGGGGAAATGGTTGGCCGAAGGGTCTTGTACTAAGGCGACCTTTTTTGTTGATTTGAACATGTTCTTTCATAAACAATGGTCAAATTACGATTACACGTTACGGCTACCAAATTTCATGCGATCGAAATTTCAAATATGCCATTTGTCCATGAAGGAGGATGATTTGTACCATCTTACCATGTTGGGGTCAGACGTCTTATTATAGCCCAAAACATGTCCACATTGTTGTTGCTACATTTCCAGCGTTGTTCGATATTTTAATTATAATCGATTTTGAAAACACATTTTCAAGGGCTCCTAACATCCTTCATATGCACTTTCGGGACAATTGTCAAACGTAAACCCTACCTTATTTTGCGTAAGGAATCACCCCACCAAGTTTGTCGGTCGAATTCACACTCACACTGTATAAAAGCCAATTTTTCAAGTTTGCCAACTGGTTATATTATCCTCAACACAATGGAGGTATGAATCTCAGCACATGCACCAAATGTTTCTTCAGATTATCTTCATTACGAACATGCTACAATGAAACATGTTTTAAAGTAATGCGACAGCCAGGAACTGAAAAATATATTTCGGACCTTCACAATTGTCACCAAATTCAGATAATCTCAAATAAAATACAAATATCAACTCAACTGCAGGAGTAGGAGAGGGAGGAGGGAGGGAGAGGAGGAGATGGATAGAGTGAGGAAAGAGGTAACCGGTCCTCTGCTATCCTCTATGTGAATCACATGTGTGGCCGCTTAAAGCTGGCTTCCGCTCTGTCCTGGTGATTATGGACATAACTTATTAAAGTATAATGCATATAGGTAAATTATCGATGCCCAATCTATACTGCTAATTCAGCTATTTGACTTTTCTTCACATGTTTAAATGATATGCAACATTGCGTTTCTGTCTACTTGTTAAATCTCTTAACACTGACTGACAGGCGATGCACATCTTTAACTGATGGGTTTAGAAGCATGAGATTTTGCACAGGGTTCCTAATATAATGTAGGTGACCAGTAAGGAAGGATTTTTGAAAATTCATCCGCTATCTGGGTTAAATAAGGGATGAAATCTTACTTGGAAGATCGTAACTTTTATGTTACAAATTTGAAAATGAGCGTTTAGGCTTATGTTTATAAACAAAAGACAGACAAATGTATCAGCATTTATGGAAATTTTTCCTCAAAAGGGAAAAAATAAGAACGGAAACTTTGTATGGAAAGCATGTAATCTTTGAAATTAGAAACTTGGAGTTCGGTATTTACGCTTCTACAGAACTTCGAAAAAAAGAACCAAATAAACATAACTTTTGACTGATTTAAGGGTTCATTTACTAAAATGTAAATGTCCCAACGTCAAACTTTGGTTAAAATTGTACTTTATCTTCCCGCTCCGGCTTTTGAGCATGCCAAATTTATGTCGCCTTTTCTTGAATCAGGTGCTTTGAAGATGTGAAAGTTTTTGTGGCAGATTCAGTATATCACGGACGAATTGGCTCCCGAGTCGGGACTCAAAATGTGGTATCTCGTGAAGTAGTATAGGTGATTCTTTGATGTGTGCAGTCAAATTTTTCTTTGCAGGGTCAGTCCTGGATTATTGTAAATGGTCATCAGATGCCATGTTGAACATACACGGCCTGTTTTATAGATGCGTCTGAATTTGACTAATTTTAGGAAAGCGGAATACGAGTTAATTTTTACTGTTCTGTGCCGGCCTGGTACAATAAAACGCCGCATGCGTAGAGCGCTGGGTCAACGGTCAACGAGCATACATCCCGGTGTGAAAACATATTACAGTTTATGAAAGAGTCGTGTATTTTGCAAAAAAGAATGTTGGCTGTCATCACGGTTACGTTGGAGGTTTACCTGGTGACGATTCGAGTGAAGTAAAGAGATTTTGGTCAACACTTAACATCTAGGTCTTAAGAGCTGGTGAGGGGTGATATGAAGTGAGTGTGGAGCAGCGCCGAAATGAAGGGATGGGGGGGAAATTGAAGATTTCCGAGAAAACCCTCGGACCAGTACCATCGTCCGGTACGATTCCCAAATGCGAAAATCAGGGAACCGACCTCCTGGTGACGATGTCGCATTCCCCACCACTGACCACAGCTCGCGCTAGCGTGGTCACCCCGCACGTTTCTACACTACCTGGTGGGATGAATCTACTGAACGACGCCTGCCACCCTGGAAAGTGTATATATTTTCTAGCAGTAAATCTGAAGGTGACGTAGCATTAATAATGAAATCGTCAAATTGTTTTTAAAAATACGTAAATGTACTTGTTCATGGAAATATTTTTTGTATTTGCAGCACCGTTTGTCAGCAAATACTGTACATATTTCTGGGCCTTCTATTTGAAGAAAGAAATAGAATTTTACCTCAAATACACGAGAAAACCATAATTTTCAGTAACTCATTAAACGTACATTTATCTATGTATTGTTTTCACTTGGGGAATAAAAAATGCTTACAACCCATTTTTGTATAGCTACTGCGTGGTGGTACAATTAACGGAAAGGGGCAATTTAAACTACGCTGTGTGTCAGTTGTAGTGAAAATGAGGCCAGTTGGATTAGCGTAGTCTCCATTTCACTCACTTACTGGCTCAGTACATCAGGAACGTTAAGGTATTTACTACATTAAGCTTTAGGATTTACTATCTTGAAGCCAAATTATTACAGAAAAGTGGATTTCTGTTTTTGCTTTAATTTTAGACGCCAGTGTATTTTCTGCTGAGATGAGCTAAATGTGTGATATTGTTTGCTTTTATAGTGTTGATGGCTTAACCAACTCCTCTTCAATATCATTAGGCTTTTTACGTTTCGCAATTTTTCGTGTCACGTCGAAGGATAGAGAAGCCATAAAGATTTGCATTTTATTTAGTTTTGCTACATAAAAACGAAACTATATTAATATTTTTTACATTACCACGAATATTAGCGATTTATATAGTCTTCGTAAATGCATAGATCGTTGAAAGATAATTTTTAGTTACTGTAATGCATTCTATTCCAGAGTACATCAAATAGTGAAACTCTTTTCAGAAAAAGTATCGTACTAATTTTTAAAAACCTGATTTACCATTTCCGAATATGCTTCCAATTCAATGATTTAGACTTGCAGTACTTCGATACAAACCAAGAAAAAACATTGGTGTTGTGTTTAAGACAGTTTATGTTTTAGTGAAGCACTACATATTTCATTTTCTTCAAAACTGATTTAACAGTCCTACAGTATACAACTGCAATTTTACATTATGGATATCTTATTTACCGTAATTTTTCCAAAAACAGTCTACAAATTAACAAATATCCCCAGTTTAAGTCAGCTGTATCCATATAAATTTCAGATTACGGATTAATTCATAACACGAGAGACCACGCTGACAATTTTCAATTTCTCGACGTAATAAGAACCTATATTTCGACTGAAATTTCAGGAGCATATAACTCACATTTAAAAGTAAACATAACTAGTACATAAATGACAATCCAGAAATAATTTCAAATATGAAACTATTAAAATTGCTCGTGTTTACATACCAATAGAATGGCAAGTCCACAGAAGCTACATTATTATCCCCTCATAGTTGAAATGAAATAAAATTGTATTAATGTAACGTAGTTTTGAAACTCTGTTCCATATGCATTTTAGTTTACTTAAAACAAACCATTTGTCAGGTCCTTCACACTAGGTCTATCCGGATTCGAAGTCCATCCATGGATTATGAAGATTGTCTCGTGGGAAAGATCAAACGTGCCTAAGGATGTTGATCCTATTTTCAGTAGAAATGGATCTGTCGCTTTCCTGCAAGGAGTAAATTAATATTAACTTATATAAAAACCGAAACACCTTACAAGTTGGTAGAAGACATTTATTTGATTAGTCTTTTTAACCTTTTTAGCATACAACTCCATCAAATGCCACTGTGCAACACTATTGTATCTACATATTTATGTTTTCCCTTTTTAAGATTTTTGTCTATACTGTAATTATATTCCTTGGTTCTAAAATGAAATTATTCATCTTAATTTTTATGCTTTGAATTCTTAAATGTCTTATATTGCTTTAGACTGTAAAAATATTTTTAGTAAGTTTCATTGCTTTATTTACGATTTTATTAACAACATATCTCAGCTGAATGTTAAATTAACTTCTCTAAACGACCTATGCTTTGATATTTAACATGTTATGCAGAACCGAAAGAAGATTCACTTACTTCGTGTACAGCCGGAATGTAACATCGTCATCACTAACTTTAAATTCTTGTGGTTCTTCCATCAGGTTGACCCAGTGTAATGTTCCATTGTTGTCATCGGCAATTTGAAACCATTCTTCTTCAACACTGCCCGTCTTTGGTAGCCCTGTAAGCATTAATATAATTCAATTATTGTAAGGCATAATCTAGCGTGCTGCATCCTGATTTACCCAAAGCGTTAGAAGTACCTAAAGTGTTGAGAGAAAAACATAATTGCATACCTATAAAGGCTGAAACAGCGAAAATCACACACGTAAAATGGTACATAATTTTTTGTCAGTGCACTCTGCTTGGACTGCATGAAATATCACCAAGGTTATACAAGTTTGCCTCTTTGTTAAAGTCTTGTACGAATGTGTCACCTTGAATTTAAGTTTTGAGCGGCTCCTAGAGCAACGCAAGCCATGGATAAGGCACTTGTTACGCAACTGATAGGCAATGTTCACGTGTGACAGACTTGTTCCTTGAACGAATATCACTTTTTAAAATTATCTATGACTTGTGACACAGTATTTGTTGAGATTATGGTGTCTGCATGAAAACTAACATTTGCGAAATATACACGAAGTGACGTAGTCTGTCTGGTCGTGAACATAGACTGTTCTACTACTACCGTCGCGTAACAAATTTAGAACATGTTTATTTATTACACTGAATGTACATGATCTCCTGCCGTTTATCTTTTGCCACCAATAACTCATCTAAAGTTACTCTGTGAGAACTATGGTTTATTCGGTTACATCGTAGGGGAATGCGCTGGGCGTACCAAGGCAATCCAGTTTCGAATTCCAACGATGTCGACCTGGATTTTCGCACGTGGTAATCGTGACGGGCGATGCCGTTGGGTGGGCGGGATTTACTTTGATCTCCCTTTTTTCCCACCCCATCATTCCGGCGCATCTCCACTTTCACCTCATTTCACCCCTCACCAACGGTGGTTCTGACAAAAATAGTTTTACATATTCACACGGTTACTCAGTAAGAATAGGTGACTTTTAACGTATCAATTCAGATGAATATTTGAAATTATGTAACCATCGTATGCCACTACATCACTTTTATTTATAATTAGTTGGCACCCACAACTTCGTTTGCGGGGTTTTCAATTTAATGCGATAATATTTCTGAAACAAAAAGTTTTGAAAAGTGCTAAATGGGGCAAAATTATGTTAAGGGACATTAAGGTCCGTTTCAGAAACATTTTGAAAAGGAATATAGTTTCACAAAATTTTTTGGGCATCCCGTTCTGCCGTTATACCCCGCTTTGCCTCCCACCTTCCCCAAAGTATATTTTTTTGGTAGAAAACTTTGCGAGCTCACTTTCAACTCACCAAAAATTGCTTTGCTTGATTAAATTAAAATATTTTTGCGTACCCCGTTTTGCTTCTGTGTCCAATTTTCACTCTCTTCATCCGAAAATTAGATTTTTTCGGCAGAAAACTTTGCGGACGCATGCAGAACAACTCATTAATGTTTTTTAGTTTTTTACTAAGTTTTTCGGGTATCCCGTCCTGCCCCCCTACATCCGTTTTGCTGTCCTGCTTCCCAAAATGTTCGGCAGAAACCTTTGCGGGCACACGCACAACTCACCGAAGTTTATTTGTTCTCAATTATTTGGGGTACCCTGTATGGCCCTCCACCTCCTTTCGCCTTTCCTTGCTGACAATTTATTTTGTAGAAATCATTTGGGTGCACGCAAAACTTATCACCAAAATTTTTTCACAATCGGATGACTTGTATAGAACCGCATAGACGACGAACAAACGAACAATAATTTCTATGATATAAGCTGAAAGTCCGACCGCAGCATTGATCGCGTGTATTTCTCGTAAGAGCGGATATTTACTTTAATTGAAGGGCCTCTTTGTACGCCAGATTAGTAGCTCGGCCACCAAGCGTTAGGATAACCGAGCTGCAGGTTGAGGTTACTCTGCAGCAAACTAAGCAGCTATAGCTATAAGCCTGTGTGAAAAACTATTCCTGACAAACAACTGTCCCGGGCCTTGTTTCTCTCTCTCTCTCTCTCTCTCTCTCTCTCTCTCTCTCTCTCTGTGTGTTTTTATATATATATATATATATATATATATATATATATATATATATATATATATATATATATATATATATATATATATATATAATGAACGCTGACTGACATATTAAACTGCAGCCCATACCACTGGAACTAGAATTATGAAATTTTTGTGGGGTTTCCCCTCAGGTCGTAGGCGAGCACTAAGAAGGGATTTTTCGAAATTCGACCTCTAAGGGGGTGAAAAATGGTGAAATGTGTTTCCGCAGAAACGTCGATAGAGCTCGAATCCGACGGCCTATCATTGTGATTTTTACTTTAATAAGACACTCATAAAAATGCGTACTAGCCAATTAAAGGATTTTTCGAAATTCAACATTTAAGGGGGTGAAAAGACCTTAAATGTGTTTCCGATTAACTATCGATATCTATCGAACCCTTCGGGATAGGGAGTTGGTATTCACTTCAAAATGTTGCTTACGTAAATACCCAAAAAATAATTTTAGAATTTTTTGAAATTCGACCCCGAAGCAGTAAAAACGGCCAAAATGTGTTTTTTATGAATCATCTATATCACTGAAACACAATTGACTATCGTCGTGAGTTTTACTTCAATGTGTTACGTATACAAATGTCTATGATAGGACTCCAAGCTGTTTCGAAATTCTTTAATTAAGGGGGTGAAAATACGTGATATATTTTTTTGATTATTCCTCCATATCTATCGAACCAATCGAGATATCGAAGTGCTCTTTGTTTTAAAATTATGCTTTTAAAATATCCCAAGTACCATTCAAATATATCTTCCTAATTTGGCCCCTAAGAGGTTAAACAAAGGGTAAAATATGTTTTCGATTCACAATCGATAAATATGGATCCCATTGATTTTTATGTAGCGACGTGATTTTTGTAAAAGAATGATGCTTACTCAAATAACTGAAAAGCAATTTCACGAATTTTCGAAATTCGCTACCTAAGGAGGTGAAAAGGGGTGAAAATTGGTTGTGTTATCAATTAATTGTCTATATATCTTGATCCCAGCGGGATATTGTCATGTCTTTTACGTTCACAAGACACCGATAAAGTATTCTACAGCGTGATTAAAGGGTTTTTCGAAATTCACTCTCTTAGGAGGTGAAAAGACTTGTAATGTGTTTTAGATAAATCCTCGATATCTATCGAACCCGTTGAGATGTACAGTAAAATTTGCTTTAAGATGATGAATACAGAAATGTTCGCAAAACGGTTTTAAGATTTTTCGAAATTCGTACTCTCGGTACTGAGCAAGGGTCATAATGTATTTTTTAATGAAAGATGGAATTTGTTTCGATTGAACCGGTTACCGTCGTGATTTGTACTTCAATTGGATACTTATACGAATGTATTAGGTGTGAGATAAAAATATTTCAATATTCGACACCCAAAAGGGTTAAAAGGCACAAATTTTGTTTTCCATCAACACGCGATATCTAACCAGTATGAGTTATTGAGGTGTTGTTCACGACAGAGTGATGACTAGGTAAGTATTTAGAATTTTATGTGTAAATTTTTTTACTTTATAAGATAACGTGCTTATTAAGAATAAAACTAAGTTTCTAAACTTTCAAGGCACATGATCCGAAAAGCAAGTACGACCAGCGATAAATAAATTGTACAGGAGTTCCACTCTACAGTAACCTATCAAGACGTGGTGTTGTGCAACCTCTATAAGCCCAGGACATGAATATTTTATTTTTTTAAATAAATTAGTTTACATTAATTACTTCGACGTTACGTGACGCAGTTGTTTGCAGCTCAGGGGGCTTATTCTAAGTTATTCGTTTCGTTTCATTTCGACAAAAATCTTCGTTACTTCTCGAATTTTCGTTACTTCTCGAGTGTTGGTATTCTAAGTGCTCGCGAGTGTTCGTTTGACGTCACTGCGTTCGTTATCTATGGTCGAAACGAAACGAAAAGCAACAAGCCTTCGTTTAGCGTTCGTGGCGGAGTTTTGAAGGAGAAAATGGCTATTTTGCTGTGTGAGGTTTTGCTATTTGAAGCTACGGAAAATAATAATCGTGAAATATTGTGTAAATAGAAATGCTTTCGTGATGAGAAATTGTTTATTTTTAATTGCAAACGGTGTGTTAAATGTTTCCTCCAACGATGGCTGAGAAGGAATGTTTGTTGTTTTCACAACATAATGGATTGGATTACCATTGTATTAT
>PNEQ01001859.1:0-21052 GCA_003012365.1 Medauroidea extradentata | reverse complement strand
CATCTTGCATTTGCGTTGATGGGCTATAGGACCGAAAAGGGAGGCTAACGAAGGCCCGAACATTGCCGAAGTTTCAGCGAGCTGTAACGAAGAACCTCTTAGAATACGAATTTTTCATTCTCGAAGATTTTCTTCGTTATATAGGGATTCGAAAAGTAACGAATTCGTTATGGAAACGAATAACCTGGAATAAGCCCCCTGGTCTACATTCCAGGAAGTTCTGGGCTCGAATTCCGTTAAAACTGCGTGCGAACGTTCAATTCTGACACACAAAAATTGCAAGGCAAATCGGATTAGTGCAGTTTGCATGTAGTCGTTTGAAAGGGGTAAAATGAATTTTGCAGTTCACTTTCCAGTTAGGTTCCTCAACAACATCAGCTCGCATTATTTCACTAATTTCAAGGTTGGTGCACAAAATACGTTTCTGCGAAACGTTCCAAAAAAAAAAAAAAAAAAAAAAACTTTCTGACGGCATCAAACTTCAAATAAACATTTTGAAAAAATGCAATTGAAGGTACTGTCACCAATGGTTGTTCAACAGGGTAAATCAGACATTCTTCATTCGATTAACCTCTTACATTTAAGAGTCTATAACTACCCCACAACATCAACTTTGCAGTGCTATAAATAAGGCCCGTGAAGTCGCTATTAGTGGCAGGGACAAAGTTAGGGCTGTTTTTTTTTACGTTGATAGCTATAGCTACTTATCCTGCTGCAGAGTTAGCTCAACTAGCAGCTTTGTCATTCTAACACTAGATGAATGAAGTACCAATCTGGTGTACAAAGAGGTTTTTCAACTAAAGTAAATATTATCGTTTACGAATAATACTCGTGAGCAAAGCCGCGGGGGACTGCCAGTAGTCATATAAAAACATACATTGAATATGAGAGAGTATTTGGATGGTATAAGTAATATACGTGGTGTGATGACTCATTTACCTCAAGCACGATCATTGATGACAGTGCCATCATTATGTACAGTAGAAAGTTCATATCTCTATATATAACTGACTGACTGACATATCAAACTGCAGCCCAAGCTATGAACCTAGAATATTGAAATTTTTTGTGGGGGTCCCTTCAGGTCGTAGGCGAGCACTAAGAAGGGATTCGTCAAAATTCGACCTCTAAAGGGGTGAAAAGGGGTAAAATGTGTTTCAGAAGAAACGTCGGTAGAGCTCGAACCCGACGGCTTATCATAGTGATATTTACTTTAATAGGACACGCATAAAAATGCGTATTTGCCAATTTAAGGATTTTTAGAAATTCATCGTTTAAGGGCGTGAAAAGACCTTAAATATGTATCCGATTAACTATCGATATCTGTCGAATCCTTCGGGATAGAGAGTTGGTGTTCACTTCAAAATGTTGCTTACGTAAATACCCAATATGGAGTTGAGGAATTTTTCAATTTCGACCTTCAAGCAGCAAAAAAGGGGAACATGTGTTTTTTATGAATCGTCTATATCACTGAAACAGAATTGACTATTGTAGTGATTTTTACTTCAGTTGGTTACGTAAACAAATTCCAATAACAGGACTCCAAGACGTTTCGAAATTCCTTAATTACGGGGGTGAAAATACGTGAAAAGTGTTTTCGATTATTTCTCCATATCTATCGAACCAATCGAGATATCGAAGTGCTCTTTTCTTTATATCGGTGCTTTTGTAAGCATTACAGATACCATTAAAAATATATTTTCCGAATTCGACCCCAAGGAGGATAAAAAAAAGGGTGAAATGTGTTTTCGATTCACAATCTATGTATATCGATTCCATTAATTTTTACATAGCGAAGTGATTTTTGATTAAGATTGATGCTGACTCAAATACCTGAAATGTGATTTCACGAATTTTCGAAAATCGTCATTTAAGGAGGTGAAAAGGGGTGAAAAGGGATTAAATATATTTTCAATTAATCGTCGATATATATTGAGTCCAGCGGGCTATTGTCATGTTTTTCACGTCCACGAGATATCAATAAAGTATTCTAAAACGTGATTAAATAGTTTTTCGAAATTCACTCTCTTAGGAGTTGAAAAGACCTGTAATGTGTTTTTGATTAATCCTCGATATGTACCTCGATTTTATCGAACCCGTCGAGATATACAGCTAATTTTTGCTTCAGGATGATCATTACAGAAATTATCGCAAAACCATTTTAAGATTTTTTAAAATTCTAACTTTCAGTACTGTACAGGAGTCGTATGTGATTTTTTAAAAATAAATTATCGCTTTTGATTCGACTGAACGGGCTACCATGGCGATTTGCACCTTAAGGTTGGTTGCCGGTTTTGATAATTCAGGATGTCTCATAAGCCCGGTCTCATAGGAACACTTCGGTCTCATGAGGAAAGTTAAAATAGGAAATATGTGAATGCAATGAAATGTTATTGTGAAAAACAACATTACTGGTGCATGCCGCTCTATCCCGCCGGTAATGTTACATTGTGTACAAAGAAATTTTAACCGTCTCATACGCATGTGCAAAGCACCTCGCGACCATCAATTTGAACATTTTTGGTCGTAACGCCACATGGAAGTGAACATAACAGACAGCAACTCACTACATCACTATTAATCCATTCCATATTTCAATCAATTCCTATTTACCCTATGAGACCGAACTTATTGGACATCCTGTATATTTTATTAGTGTCAAAGTTATGAATATGACGATTTACCTGCTCAAAAATTTTACTGTAGAGGGAGAAAGGTAAGTATGAATAGTTAAGAAAAATAAAAGATAGATGAGTCTTATAATATCACGAACAAAAAATAAATTTACCAACGAAGTGATTTTTTTCCTAAAAGGAACTTTGCACTCTTAAAGTACGCTTATCCACAGATACCCATCTTAAACTATCTGAACTACCAGTATGATTGTTTATTCCATTAGCTTTTTTTCAGAACGTTACTGACAGGACCTATTGCGATTATAGATGTAGCAACACAAAATGCCACAATTTCAAAGGCTTGTTGAATCAATTTTAATTATTTAGTTACCTCCAAATTAGGTTACGTTAAGGTAACTTAAGGCAGTAAAAAAAAAATTATGTCATTTATTTTAGACCTGAATGAAGAAACCATTCTGACTATTGTCTGACATTTCTGATAACGGTTGCTTGTGTCTTTTCTTTGTCCTAAGGCTGCCATGTATAAAGTAAATATTTAAAAAAATGTCCCAATTTTTCCTATTGTCCCAAGAAACCCCTATTTACAATACTTATTTCTTTTGTTAGTGCAACCCGTATCATGTTAAGTATTCTAACAAGTTTTTACAACAATTATCGGATTTATATCAAATTCCCAGTAGTTAGTTAAAGAACGATACATATTGATTTATAATTCCTACATTTTTGATTACCATCATTTCGTGATGTCTTCATCCAAATCAAAGTTTAACTTTTCTTGTGTAAATTTTCATTTTCATAGTTTTTAGCATATCCTTATATTAGTTATCAGACATACATATAATAACGTGTTTATGTAAACTAGCGTTACAAACTCAGTAATTTAAAACATAAATTACTTAACGTTTGTGGTAAAACTTTAAAGATACAGAAACTGTAAGAATTCATTTCTCCCCTAGACGTTTCAATAACTGAACTTGTTTCTTGTGTGACGTACTATATACGATGGCTACACCATGATGACTATATCACATTGATGTGAACAAATTGTATGCGTTAGAAGGTAATCGCCTATATGTTTGTATGCTGACTAACGGTTTTGGGGTTGTTTTTCTGATAGTACAAAAAATATACAAGATATAGTGTTTTATTTACCGACTTTTTTAGTTCTTGCGAAAATAAAACTTTAAAACTCAAATTTTAAGAGCGTGAAATTCGTTTACGAATTGAACTAAGCTATAAGATGCAATACACAACTATCACAGTTATCGCCATTGACTCGCCTCTCGAAATATTTCGGATGATTTTCCATTCAGACTATAATCACGTACTTACTGTTAAATGTAACCAAAACTTCCAATCAGCAGAAATATATATATATAGAAAATATTTAGACTTCAGAAAACTGTTTCAAGCATTTTAACTTCAGTCGCATTTTAAAAAATTGCTCAGATACAAAACTCAAAACATTGTAATATAACTTATTTGAACGCTGAACAATACCAATACCATGGAAATTATTGAAACACAAATTAAATTAGTGGGAAGATTAACATTACTGGTTGATGCAAATAACTTAAAAACACACGTAGTGTTGCGAGAGTAACATAACTAGGAACGCAGTAGTGCTGGGCAAGCTACCGGAGGATGTTTTAACATCTCGGGACCATATAATGGCTTGCGAAAATACAGTGCAGATGTGTGTGCCGCAAGGAGTGACGAGATGCTGGGCGTCTCCGTGGGGCTTCACCAACATCGGACCAGAGGGTCGTCAACGACGTCGAGGAGCAGCCAGCTCCGGTGCCCAGGAGGACACAGCCAGGCCAGCGAGCCGACACCGGTGTTCGCGGTAAGAGACGTAAGTAAGTCTCTATTCGTGTTGGCTTTGAGCTCATTAAGTAGATTGTGCCGATAGAGGCATCGACGATTCCAAGGTGTAGTGAACGATGTAAAAAGGGTAGAGCGAACTATTGGAATTAACTGTTCTTTAACCCCTTAGACTACTCCTCGCTATCATGGAACTGGCGATGAGAGTTAAGAAGCTGAAATTAAATAAGCAGGTTTTATACAACTTGTTGCGCCGTTATAGATAAAAATAAAACTATCATGAAAGCGTAGAAATATGCTTATAAAGTTTAACGAATATTTATATAAAAACGGTAAAATATTTTGAAAGTGTAGAAAACTGTTAGAATTGAGTGAAATTTCTAGTTCAAAATCTCGTACAAAAGATTGCTGCAATGGGATATCACGCCAGTGAAGTTACAAGAAATGAAGCGTTGCATCACTTTACCTTGTCACAATGGCGGGTAAAAATAATTTGCTCGATTATTTTTTAATTAACCTTTTTAAGGTGGCTTAGCAAAAAACAGTTCCTAAAAAATTTGCTTCCTCAAACATACAAATTGATAAACCAATATAAGCTAACAATTGTGTATACCTGTATACAGCAGAGCCCAAGATAGTAGGAACTTCAAGGTGTAGTCCATCACCTTTTTTTTTAGTCAGCACTACGTGAATGCAAGAGAACAATTATATTTGCTTTGTGAAAACCTTCCAGCAATCGTTCGTCAAGGATTACTTGTTTGACTTAATCTTACAGCGATGAAACAATCAATAAAAAGCGAGTATGTCATTGGTTTTATCCGTATTATCAATCACAGACCGTATCTTAAAAGAGATTATTTAGTGATCGATACATCAATATTAATACTAATGTTTTTGAATGTTTCTTGCAATGGGACAGAATAACGTACTGTACAGTTGTGGACATACGCCACTGCAATATTATGTCGTCCCAGAAATCTAATATGAGACTAAGAAAAAAAAACAAATGAAAAACGAAAAAATTAGAAAACAAGCCTAGTTTGGCTGTAGTCAACACATCCATTAACCAAAACAACAGAACATGAAATATACAATACGATTAGCAACAACAAATAAAGAGAAATAAAATAAACAGTAAAAAGTAAAAATGTTACTTGTCTTGAAGACAGGAGCAGACGTCAGCTTCGGAAACTTCGTGAAAAGTCTGTCTTAAGAAATCTACTGTGTTCTTTTGTGTCTTAATTGTTGTGCCATCTAGTCTAATGTCTGTGACGTCGTCGTTGTTATCCTGTCTTGTGTCCAAATGTTCTGTTGTTTTGGTTTATGGATGTGTTGACTACAGCCAAACTAGGCTTGTTTTCTCCCTTTTATTTTTGTTTTTCATTTGTTTTTTCTTAGTCTCATATTAGATTTCTGGAGCGTGTACAGTAACTATTAATACTGTGGCATTTATTCCGGTACCATTAAAAAAAGGAGGGGAAAGGAAACAGGAGGTGGAAGGATATGGGGAGGGGGAAATTAACTGAAGACCACTGCTTCAATGCTAGTAATTTTAGGTTTAACAAAATACAGAGTAAGACAAACTTCTTGAAGTGATTGCTTGTGAAAAATTTGTTGAAATTGCTAATAATATTTTATATTTGAACCGAATAATAATGGAGGTATGAGCCTTTGAAATGGTGAATATTTAAACAATTTTTTACACTTTACCCTTTTTAATATAACGTGTACAGGAACATTGAGCACACACAATATAACAAATGAGTAGTAAACCAGCTTACTTCCATCAAAACAGTATTCAGTAGATTTTGTTCATTCTCCTCATCAGGTATGGGTTTGACAGCAACATCAGCCAAGCATCAGTCAGCACACTTCTCTGGTACCATGCAATCGCCTAGGAATAAATGATGTTACTGTGAAAATATCCACAGTAAAAGTTGCGCTGCACGGCGACATGATATAAATATATAATTGACGAAGAAGGCCTGTTGGGCTTACTTACTACTGGGATGATACAGGTACGGGAGTGAACTCAATTGCTAAGATATATGTAACAATGAAAAACTATCCAGAGATGCAATTAACGACTACGTTAAAATTGTGTGGTGCTAAAGCACCTGCGTTTGTACATGTTGTAGATGTCCATGCCCCTAATGATAATCGGTTCTTACTGAAAGAATTGGCTTTCCGAGGTAGTCTGAAAACCTCTGTTGCAACGAAACTGTCATGTACACCGAAAGAAATTTGCACATTTCTTGGCAGTACGCACGGAAATTCAATGCCGAAACTTACATATGAGTTAGAACAGCATAAAGCTTTGAAATATAGTATCTTGCTAAATCATTATTCTAAACCTGACCCGGCTGTAGCAGGGAAACCTTCAAGACATCGAATGCACCTCTTTATATCGTAAAAGAAATCGAAAGCAACATAAAAATACTAAACTATACGAAAAATGTGCTGTCGTGGAGAAGAAGATATGGTTATGGAAGGTTCGGCTTGGAGAAAAGGAGCTGTGTATCACCTACAAATGAAAACAAACGCATTCGGCCTACTTCACAAATAAACAGTGAATGGTATGTATTACTTTTCCTGTCTCTCATTGGATGTTTGCAGTCGTGCGATACTTCTGCTATGTTGACGAATTATTTGCTTCTGAAGGGGAGTTGTTCGTTCGTGTTTCCCACCCCTCCATCTTGGTGATGGTGATGAGAACTTCAGGTGTGTTGGCTATCTATTCGGTAGTGACGATGAGCAAGCGTTCTGTTGATCCCTATGACACCACCTAAGAGATCTCGCCACGGTGGCTGCTTCGCTCCTGATGAAGACTTATTCGACTGTGACCGCGACCACTTCGAATGCTGTGACGACTTCTTCGCCTGTAATTGCGACCACTTCGAATGTTGTGACGACTTCTTCGCCTGTAATTGCAACCACTTCAACCATAACGGCTAGCGGTTCACCAATGTTTGCTACAACTTTGCCCAAGCCTCAGACTTCTTCGACCGTGATATAACAACCTCTGTAGCCGAGTCATTGTAACATCGGAGCTGCCTTTGCTATGAGGATTTTGTATTAAAGTTTACAGTGCAACGAACGAAGCAGATAAGCGCATAAGAGCATTTTTTTTTTAATGTGAGTCTGACATTACAAGGTTATTGTCGAAACGATTTAAAAGAAGAGTGTTAGATATTTGTAAGTGTTTCTATGTTTTCCATGTTGTAGTAATAGAATAAATAAAATGTGTGTTTCAAAAATTTGTTGACTTTGACTGTTATGAGTGAGTGAATACAATTAATTAAACACAAAATATTGAAAGTATGGTAAATGATTTACACTAAAATATAACTTTACTCAAACAATGAAAATTAATTACAAGACTGTAATGGATACTAGTGTAATGAAGTGTGGAAAGAAATAGGGGAGGGGGGGGGTTAGGTTGGTAGAGGGTTGGTGGGGAATTGGAAGTAGGATTTTGCGGGGGTGTCATGGTGGGGACATGTAAAAACTGTACATTGTAATTAAACATCCTAAAGAGTACGAGAAGTTTTTAACCCAAGTACAGTATGGGACGCTTGACATAAGTTTTTATATAGAGCAATTGTTTAGCAGTGTTACTATACAAGTCTTGTAACATCAGTATACATTTAAATTTTTCCTAAAAATGTATAGGAACACTGAAATTAGATGTAAGAGAAACAAGTTTACCATATCTAGTTTCGCAATACTCATGTACATCAGTATGGTAAATTTACAAATAATTCTACAGTGTATGGGTAAACAAATCACCTCAGTTCCTTGGCAAGAGAAATTCGTTTTGAATGCTGTCCACCATGTTTTTTTAAGTAGTGTACTCGTGTCAAAGTAGAAATGGGGACCTCTTGCACGTATCATAATTAATAACAAATATTTGAATAGCATCAGTTGTAATTTTTTAAAATTTGATTCATTTATTTTACTGGAACTCGATCGTATAAGGCTAAGGTTAATTCTAAAACAGGTTTGTAAGAAAACGTGTTTTACTATGGGAGAGTTTGGCACACGGAACATTTCTGCGCTAGTTTTGCTGCTGTAGCTAACGGACCTAATAAAATACGAAACCATAGTAAAATTAAATTTAACTAGTTTGGCAAAGAGAGAAGTCGTTTAATTTAGTTTTAAAAAGAAAAACAAACCAATTTTGGCGTTCAAATTATCAACTTCATATAACGTAAAATTCAGGAAAGCGTTGTAATTGGTCAGTTTATACCTCTTTGCGATATCAGCGCTCAAACGGCAGAAATTTTCTCTGTGCCAAATTTTTAACATTTATATTTCCAACCTGTAGTAAAAATATCCTTAGACATGTCTAGGTTAGTTATCGGCAGGGTGGGGAGGGTACTCATCGTGGTGAAACTTCTTGCATATGAGTATTAAAATTACAAGAATAAAATTACATTAAATTTATTTTTATTTGTTTAATTATTAAACTGAATTTATCGGAAATCGATCGAGCATTGCCAGCCCAGTTAGGAGTGCATACAATTAAATAAAGTACTAAAGTTAAAAAAACTTTAATTGTATTAATTTTCTCAAATATATGTTGCATTTTTCAAAATTAAAATCTGAAATATATAGATGGATTTTTATATTTGGCAGCTCGGGTCCCAGATTTTTCTGTGAATCGGCTAGCCCGAAAAAAAAAAATGGTTCATCGACCCGCATTGAGAAACCAACTGCGTCATGGAGTGCGCTTGTGGAATCGAGGAAAAATTGAAATTATTGAAGGAAATGGGAAATTTTGAGTGGCAAGGGAATTTCGGACTTGTTAAAAATAACAATTGTCATTTTTTAAAAGGAAAATAAGTAGTAAATATACCGTCCGAAGACCGTCACTTAAGATGGAGGACCTATCACCTTTACCGAAGATTTCCGAAGTTGAGGGCATACAGAGTGATTTATGGATTGAAAAATAAATGATTTTACGTAATAACAACGCACTGAAAAAATGTATCTGTAATAATTCATGTAATTAACAAATAGTTGATTGTATTAGAAATATAAAAAGGCACATGTAATAACCAAATATACGTTACGAAGATAATGAGTAAAATTAAAATTGTATTAAATTTTGTGTTTGATGTTGGATTTTTGTATCGGTTTTTGCTGCCAATCTCGGACGTCTTCGGCGAAAATAATGTTATCGCCGTTTCACATGGAGTTAAAATTTTCTCCGTATATGCCCCCTGCTCCAACTCCTCTTCCACAGAACCGCTGTATGTAAACTACTAGTCGAATGTGTTAATTTAGGGCTTCGAAATTCAAATCATTAGAGAGCATGTATGCGATAGCCCCGGAGTTAACGTGTGGTATGGTGTAATGCATAACAATATTATTGGACTTTTTTCCCGACAGCCTACACGAACAACTATTTGGACATGCTTCAACTGTATGCAGTACCACACAAGTAGTATATTTTGGCCGAGGAAGGAGAGTGAAGACCTAAGAGCCCGCCATCTTGATTGACATCACGGCCGCCATGTTGGGTGACCTTGAACCCATCAAATAGGTCACTAAAGGATTTTAAAAAATCCCACAAAATATCCCAGAAACCTCCAAAATTTCACTTTTTCCCTTAATAATAACTCTTTTCCCCGGAAAAATTTCATTATTTTCCCTTGCCTCTATACATTTGTTGATGTCTCAAAACCTACATAACGGTCTCTACCCTCAAAGCGGCTAGATGACTCCGAGGGTTATGTGTCACACTGAGGGTTGGCACTGAGCATAAATATCATGTAAATCGATATTCCTTTTGCCCGGGGAGATGAGTGGAGAGGTGTCATAATTAGTCTATTAATTCTTTACTTTTTAAATTTATTTTGATTTATTAATATTTTATCGTTTTACTCAATTGCACATAATATTAACAGCTTAGGACAAATTGAACACCTCCCCATATAAAATCGATATTTAATTAATTATTTAACTAGTTGTTTATTATTTAAACGTTTTATTTAAACATTTTATTTAAATACTAATTAAGTAAATTACTTACACCTTACTCCCGTCTTAGCTATATCCAATCGATTTTCCATTAAAATTAATACTTTTTTAACAGCCTAAAAATAAGTATTACTTAAATTTAATTTTTTCAACTATAATTAGGGCCATGAACTGTTCGTGAAAAGAATTTTGCCCCAGTTTGTTTAAGTGCTGTACGTGTACATCTGCAACCCTACTTCATGGTTATTGGCATCGTGGCTTTGTGAAATGACGTCTCTCATTATACTGCGCCAGTCAGAGTAAGGTTACTGTAACACCAACGTCCGTGATTTGCAGGTAGAACTCCAAGACGTGCGAGAGTTAGAACTTCCAATCACTGACTGTGAAGCAGAGCTGCAGATGTGCACATAAGGCACTGAAGCAAACCGAGGCCAAATTATTTTCGCAAAAATTTCATGGCTCTAACTATAATACACGTAGGATGTTTTCCTATAGGCCCCATCGTCTTGCAGATACAAACTAATTCATACCCTATATGTATTAGAGAAATTAAATTCATTTTCACTCAATATTATTTTCAGTTATAAAACAAAATATATTTTTCCCATAGGTCCCCCTCTCAAAAACATAACTATACTCAATTTATTTTTGATAAATTCTATCAATTCAATTAATTTTTTCCTATATTTACTGCCACAACTTTCAAATGTGACTGACAGCATGTTGTACTTCAGAGATCCATGATTTTCCAGTTCTAAAGTAAATTAACGTATTAAATGTTCTTTAATGCTGTCAATAAATGTGCAAATAACTTTGGCAGTACCTGACAAGTTCGTAGCTACGTATCTCTTCAGGGTACCATGGAGAGCTGATTATTTCAGTGTGAAACCATTAACATTTTGTGTGTTCATACATGTTACAGTCTTGCTTCTCGTACCAGTACACTTGCTTACAATGGTTGCGGTATGCATCTCGACAAATTCGATTTTGCTTATTTGTAGTGTCATAACACTTGAACTAACGTCCACACTTGAACTCACATCCACACTTATAACATCCCAGTGTTAAATAAGACCAACCAGTCTTCTTCGTACATTTTTTACTATTCTCATGATGCCGAACATGACAACTTTCACTGAAAGTCTTGTTGCAGTGTCGGCATGGATATCTTAATGTTAACTAATTTTACAGGCTCTTTGTATACGGGCGTGAAATAACTGGTGGTGTCATATTTCCAACATAGGCCTATACCTCATAGTCGAAGGTTCTAGTTCACCACAAGATTGTGCAGTCTTCAAATCATGTTTACCTTTACAAATTTTCTTATGTCATTTTAAATTGTCAGTATGTGCATATACTCGATTACACTTGTCACAACAATAGGCAATGAGAGACGGGTTCATCATGCATGTGTGCCTTGTATGCCTTCTTGCATCATGCGCATATGCAAATGTATTTACGCAGTAGTTTCATTAGTGTATATTACGGCTTGACTTCGATTCCCGCAAAATTTTCATATAAGTATTTATTAGTGGTGTAGAATCAAGTTTCACTCCGTTAGGTATCAAACTCCTTACACATTTTGTTCGTAATTTCCCCAAATATTGGTTTACAGATAGGAGAATGAGACCTTTGCATGAATGAAAATACCTATTCAAATTGCCCTGTCGCACAAACCGAGATTCACACGTTTCGTACATTAAAGTCACTCTATTAAAAATACTGCAAGCTTCATGTTGACGGTCATTTGAGAGATTGTTGAAGTTCCTGTCACAGAATCGACACTTATGACAATGTAGTACAAGGACGGATGACACAGTTGGCTCAGGAGTTGACTCTTGCATGAAGACTGCTGACTCAGGACCTGTAGAAGTCAACAATACCGCCGAAGAAGCCGTTGTTGAAATTGTTGACGGGGCCACCAGCTCAGTTTTTCGTTGTAGCCCCCCAGTGATGTAGCTGACTCAGCCCAAGAAGTTGATGGTATCTCTCCAATTATAGCTGTCTCGCTTCAAGAAGCCGATGAAGCCTCAACAGTTGTAGTCGTCTCAACCCAAGCAGCTGAGGGTATCTCGTTAAGGGGCATGGGAAGGTACGCGCGGACGTCTGGAATACATTATCGTCTATTAAATCTTAACTACTAATAAAAATTCGATGAGTTTTTTTTGTCGAGTAGATGTTTTATCAGCGGACGTTTATTTATATAGCACTATGTGGTAATATGCTTTACTTTCGAGTAAAAAATTGAAAACTGTTTTAAGAAAAGTAAGGGCTTGAAACCACAAACTTTACAAAAATAGAAAACTGTAATTTTTATAATTTGTAATATGATAATATCCAGGCCTATAATAACAGAATTTCAAAAGTACTCGCATTTTGATTTGAAAGTAATTTTGCTGTCAGAAAATCTCTGCGCGAGATGTTTACGGACCTTATTTTTCTAAAAACAGTTTCAAATTTTTTGCCCGAAAGTAAAGTATACTACCGACAGTGCTGTATAAATAAACGTCCGCTGATAAAATGTTTGCTCGGAAAAATTATCATCGAGTTTTGGTGAGTTGTTCACATTTTATTGACGATTGAGTATTCCAGACGTCCGTTCGACATCGTACCTTTCCATACCCCTTAACTATAGTCATCTCGCGCCAAGAAGACGATGCTTCTCCCAATTGCATATGTTACTCTCCAAGAAGTTGATAACATCTTACCACTTGAGAATGGTAGTGCAGTGCCCTCATACATTAATGTATTCTCCATGTTGACTTATAGAAGATAGACGATGTACTTCCTTCTGTACCCTCAGACATACATGTCCCTCCGTACTTCTGTAGTCACCTATACGGGTGATATAGTTGTGAACTTTGACACATAAGCCAGGTAGCAATCAGAAGTGCTCACCAAGATTAGCGATCAGCTTGTTGCCATAGTCGAAGTGGTCGCAGACACTAGCGAACAGCTCGTCGTCGTGACCGAAGCGATGGCAAACATAGGCGATCGGCTCGTCTTCGTGGTCGAAGTGGTAGCGAACATGGACTAAGTGGAGGCGAACGTAGGCGAACAGCTCGCGAACTTCGAACAACTTGCAATCTTTGGCGAGCAGCTCGCGAAGTATTTCAGGATTCTATATCAGGATACAATTTCAGGATTATATTTCAGGATACTATTCAGGATGCTTTTCAGGATACCTTTCAAGATACCATTCAGGATACTGTTTATGATATAATTCAGGATACTATCCAGGATACAATTCATATAACTAGTATGGTAAATGATATACTTGGGAAATAAGCGCATTTATATTAGTTTGTCATGTAAATAAACTAAAATGGGTGCTAGTGTAAAATTGAAGGCTGGACGAGGAGAGAGGCTATGGGTCCAGTTCCAGACACCATCGCTGGTATGCGAGAGCTTGTCGAAACTTGCATCATTTGCGGACCTGGCGAGAGGAGAAAAGGAAAGCAAAGTCATGAGCCGTGATCGGAGGAGATTAAGTTTGTAGAGGTTTCTACATATATGCCAGTGAGGTTGTGTGTGGTGAAGAGGGAAGAGGGGAAGTTACGGACATGTCCCAATGAAAGGAGGGAGGGAACTTAGCTTGAGCAGGCTCTGATATGATCCTCACTGATGGATACATAAGAGATAAGGGAAGAGAGGGGAGAGATGGGGTTAGGGGGGAGAAGTAGAGGGGGCACTGTAAACTGTATGGATACACAAAACTTAAGTCAGCTCTTTGCTGGATGTGGTATAGCTCGGGTGCTGTCAGTCATGCTTGAGAGTTATGCATGTAAGTATAAAAAAAAAGTAATTGAATTCATGGAATTTATCGGAAATCGATTGGGTATAGCTATGTTGATGGGAGGGGAGCCTACGGAAAAAATATACATTACGTTTCATAATTGAAAATGATATTTACGAAAATTTTTTATTTAATTTCTCGAATATAGATCGGGTATGAGTGAGCTTGTGTGTGCAGGACGATGGGGCCTATATGAAATCTTCCTATGTGTATCATAGTTGAGAAAACTAAATTTTGATAACATTTATTTTTAAGCTATTAAAAAATATTGGTTTGACACCTCCCCTCGGCTCCCCTGCCAAAAGGAAAATAGAATAATTTGACATTTATGGTCAACGCCTAGCCTCAATGGGTCCCATAACCCTCGTGGTCATCTAGACTTCTTTGAGGGTCGAGGCCGTCATGTCGGTTTTGAGATATTCACAAAGGTAATTTTATAGTGGCGAGGGGAAAAAAAAAAGAAATTTCGGGCGAATTTTGGGAGATTTTGGAAAATCACATTTGGTGACCTGTAGGACGGGTTCAATATCATCCAAGATGGTGGACGGTGCCTGTTAGGTCCTCACTCACCCTACTTGGCGAACACCGGTCAACGATACTACTTACACTTAGAGAATTTTTTATCAAATCATCATTCTACAAACAAACTGGCGCACCACGTCATTAGGTCAACAGGCATGCAATTACCTACACAGCATATTCAGAGACGGTGCAGTTTCTCGGCCTCCATGTTAATCCCACTTATCCCCAATCACGGCCGTAGAAGAACAGGTCTGGACACACACCTGGAAACTTCACCCCTTGTTGTTTGGCTGCAGTTCACCAAGTTACCGATAATGATATACATTTTTGGCACTGTAATCCGGGAGGTCGAGCTCTAACTCCTCACTTCCCTCCCACTAAGATATACAATTGATCGAAACGTATTTTTTATCAATTTATAAAGTACTTTCTTCGCTCATAATTTTAAATCATGGCTCCAGAAATCCTTATTTTCTTTATAATGTTAACAATGGAAAAAAGTAGGCGGAGTTTGAGTCCGACCGCCCGGATTATAGCGCCAAAAAGTACAACATTCTCGGTGACTCGACGAACTACAGCCAAACAACAAGGGGGTCAAGCAAAATACATTGGTAGATAGGCGAGACCTGTTCTTCAACGACCGTGTCCCCAATAGATTTTTTCTGGTAGAGTCATAGCAAAATAAATGTGCTCCAAACACTGGTTTAATGAAGTAAACGATCTGAAGATCCCTATTTAGAAATAAAGTTTTGTGTATTACAATAACCAGCCTCCACAGAACATGGCAAGCGCTGGAATTTCACTTGGACGTGCTGTGTGATAGCCTACCAGGGGAGTACGCATCGATGTATACTAATATCAATAAGAAATTTTCAGAATTTTTTTAATGTACCGAAAATCGCTTGTGACTAGCTCAGTTATACAAATATACAAGTTCAATACATTTGTTGAAGACTAAGCATGTTCCACATTTTTAGTAGCTCTAAAATTTCTTTACTGAATTTTGGGTAACAATGCAAACGTATTATGGAATACATAAATATTATCCTTGGGCGTACGGTGATGCTGCATTGGTCTTCAGGCAGAAGCTACCTCTTGCACTGAAAGAATATATAAACTTATATCAGCATACAATTTTTTCACTCAGTTATTTGACCGACATATGCAACTTAATGATTCCAACATTCTTAAAAAATTTCGGAAGTAGGGATGAAATATTATAACAAACTTTGGCAAAATGACATTTAAATGTGACAGGTTATTGATTATAAACTTTCTGACTTTTTTTTTTCAAGTACAGCAGACAAATATTTCATCTTTATTCCTTTTTGCAGTAAGCTTGAAGTGAGCTACACTCACCATAAATGCCAACTTGTTATTGATATAATTGTGCTACTTTAAATGCAAACTAAATTTTTTGAGCTTAGGATTTTAATCCTCTCTTTAAGCACCGCTGTTGAGTGAAATCACAATTTGTTTGTGGTATGTAACGAATGTGTGACCTATTGTATAATGTTGTGGTGTGTTCGTACCAACAAAGCTAAACAATAAGCTTTGGGAACAACTGGAGACCATGAATTGTAATGGTTCTTGTGTTTTCATTGAAAAATTATCACCACGTTTAGAGTAGCAGTTAAATTCGTATTTAACTCGGATTATCCTGAACATTATTGTGAAAGTGAGAAATACAATCCAATCGTCGCGTTGGACTGAAGTATAGACAGAATCCGGATTGAAAGATTACGCTAAAAACTCATCGAACGAAGTCACCATGTTCACACATTTTCTTGGTTATGCACGAGGATATAACCATTCATAAACTATCGATGTAAATCTTATTATTCTATAAGTAAATCGAGGTCCAAAAAATGTATTGACTGGCAAACCAGTAAAAACAATACCAAGTGTCCGCATGTTTGATAATGCAGACACAGGTTGACAAAATATTTTGATCGTCGATCAAACTTGTCTTTGTGTCTAACATGTATATCTGGAATTATAATTTTTTATGAAAGCCATAAATGCACGCACACACACTTCCACACACGCGCACACACTTCTACACACGTGCACACGCAACCACACACTGCACATACGAAGCTTCAACACGCACTCCACCCTCCCTGCTCGACACCATAAAATATTCATTACGTATGCAGTCGACAAATATGGCAAGTAAATCCAATTAGCAATGTTGCTATCGAAAATAAAATTTCGCATTGTGCATTTCTTTCTATTGGATTGTTTAAAGAAATATAACATTTGCTAGTATAAGTTATTTTTGTATTTTTAATGTTCAAAAGACTTATTATTATTTAATTATTTTAAGATATTTACACGGCAGCATTCAATATTTATGAAACTAGGAAAACACTTTACTTTAGATTGGTTTCCAGCAAAGTAGCCAAGCTTCAGCTGATTGTATTTAATATTTGAACCCTTACACATAAACTACAGGTCAACCTAAACCTTAGTGATTATAAAACACTCAAGAAAAATATGCAAATTTCTAGAGGAAAGTATTAATTACACCTAAACTGGCCCAAAATCGCAAACTTTTTGATACAAGAAAACCAGTTGTTAAGTACTGTAGCTTCTTAAAAATGGTTTATGCAAACTAGTGTTCTAGCTTGCACAGATATGTGATACTTGCCTGGCAGGTGTATATGCTCCCATAATAGTTGTATGGTTGGTGGGGCAGAGACCCAGTAGATAGGTAATCCAGTTGCTACAATGGACAGCAGTGAACGGTGTGCTGCTTGTGATGGACTCGGCGTAGTAGGTGGGGGCTCTTTGATGGGAGCATAGGCCTACAGACAAAATGACGAGCTGAGTCCAGATGGGTGTACATTACAGGAAGCAAAAATAGTTTTTTAGGGTGAAGGCAAAGTTTTCATCACGATCAAAACATCTTTGTTACAAAACTAGCGTAATGTGAGCAGTACCTGACGAATTGAATCCTGATTTTAGTTCAAAAAACTTGTACTAACTGTAGTTTATCTGCCTTTTTATATGAATTCCGTTGAATATTATATAATAATTTCTTAATCTGGTCCCTTTTTAGGCTCAGCCCTAGAAAGGGTGGATGAACTCTTTTTTAAAAATATATGTTAGATGTGATCATGTGAGCGAGAATTTAAATGAAAAATTAGTTGTTGATTTTTCTTTATATGAGAAATGTTGTAAGTGCCTAGCACGATAACATAATACTTACAGTGAAGTCTAATGAAACAGTATGCTTAGTTTCTTCTGTGCTGATACCATGTTATTTTCTCTCGATTTACTGGTCAATATATCGGTCTTGTAATATCAGAAGGTTAATACGTAGCTGTTTGTTATGATTCTGTACGAGTAGATTGCTAACAAACAAAAAAAAAATCACAAACATTCTTTTTATATACTTGCATGTAGCTTGCACAAATGTTGCATAAATTAATGATTTTCGGCGAAATATACACAAACCAGGTAAGTTAATAGTTTGTGTTGGCTGAGGCATAACAGTATATGCAGCAGAGTTAATTGACATTGTGGTGTAGGGGAAATTTTACTACCGCAGTTACCGTTCGGATAGGCACATTTTTCTGATGATACATACAAAAAAGATCATGTAATAGAGCATTATCAAGCACTACTGCCAATGTGTTAGCTTAAAGTGAATAGTCGATATTTCTTGTTAGAAAAACTGTCAAATGAAATTTAATCGTAAAGTCTACAGACTTGTCAGAATGTTCACTACAGAGCTGTTTGATACAGGCATCCAGGAACTATATGAGAAAATTAAACTGTATATTACCTAATATGTCAAGGCCACATCCTTCTTGAAACATGCCTCCATTAGGATAAAAGTCAGCATGACCTATGGGAGTCAGATAACCTCTGATACCACCGTTCGTGTGAATAACCTGCACGAAGGCAGCATTAACTCTGTCCAGTTTGTTCTCAGATGATGCATTGTAGAATAATGGGCCAGCAGGGTCAAGACCTGAACAAAACCAAAGATTCTTCAGAAGAATCAAATAAAAACTACAGTAGAGCACATTGTTTAAAAGACACATATCTAAAATACTTCACGATGCTTATGCAGTTTATTTTAGGTGTCATTCTACAATACTATTACACTGACAACCAACCTTCAAAACTATCACAATTACAATGCATGTAAAATTAGAAATTTGCCACCAACGGTATTAAAATAACGCTTCATTTATACATATACAGCATTTTAATGAATGATTCGTTGTTCATACAGATAAAGTATTATTAGGAAATAAACAATTTTTGTCTATCACTTATTGCTATGATTTTATCGAGGATTCTCCTTCGTGATCATTTCTAGACTGTAATGAAATGAAGCAATTTTCTTATTACAAATGATTGCTCAGTTTTTAATACCTCGCCTGGCATTAGTACACAAGGATAACCCATCAACAACCCGCGATTTTGGTGAGGTGTTTTTCTCTCATGCAGCTGACCCCTTCTGGGTTTGTCAAGAGAGTCACATTCAATTCTTTATCAACATACACCATTTCATAGACCACGTATCCTAGTCTATTCGGTAGTAGGGCACACCAGCTACCAATTTCTGAACAGGCCGTAGCTAAGACAGAAGTAGCTGAATTATTTCCGTCAGAAAGGGATATGCCCTTTTCAATCACAGAGGGTGATAAAGAAAACCACTTCGTCTGTCAACAGCCACACTTGAGAATTTACAGGAGCTCCGCAATTGGTAGAATAGACCATATGCAAATTAATAGTGGCAACCCTCACAATTTTAACAAAATAAAGAACTGAACGAAAATTGGAAATAAGATAGTAGATAAGGAATTGTACCTGTAACCCTGCCGATAATCCCAGTAGTAACGCGGGATCCCGCCATGCCGGCTACTTGAGCGCCCAGGCTGAAGCCGACAACGTTCAGCTTGGCCAGTTCAAGTCCACGGGAGACCAGGAAGTCGACGAACCGTGCCACTATGCCCGCCACCTTGCGGGCGTTCCTCACTGCGGTTGGGTAGAAGATTGAGGCAAGTCTGGTCCAGTCCACCGCCACCACGTTGTAGCCCGCCTCCGTCTGCAGGTACCCTGGCGTGCATGATATTGATAGGGAACAAAATATTCATGCAAAATATTTTTAAATTATCCAAATATTCATGGCTTTTTAGCATTATTTGAAGCTTATAGTGGTATGGAGGACTGTGATGTATAATAAGCTGAACGATATAGGAGAGGGTTGGTAAAGTCATCAGCAATGGCAATGGTAAAATCCATTCGTAGAGCGGAAGCTGCAAACCACACCGTCCCCATCCAGGCACAATTCCCACTTGGAATAATCCGGTTGAACCAGAATCGAATCCGGAATACAATAATGTAAATATCAAAAGAATACCTCCCAAAGCCTTGCTGCAAAAAAAAAAAAAAAGGATGTGGAGGAGGGCTGTGATGTGCACATAAGAGAACACTAACTGACTGACATAACAAACTGCAGTCAAAACCACTAGACCTAGAAATGTGAAAATTTTTGTGTAGTTTTCCGTCAGGTCGTAGGCGAGCACTAAGAAGGGATTTTTTTTTTTAAATTTGACCTCAAAGAAGGTGAATGTATTTCCGAATAAACGTTGATAGAGATCGAACCCGATGGCCTATCATCGTGATTTTTACTTCAATGGGATATACATAACAATGCATATTAACTAATTTCAGGATTTTACGAAATTCCAACATTTAAAGGAGCGAAAAGACCTTTAATGTGTTTCCGATTAACTATCGATATCTATCGAATCCGTAGGGACAAAAAGTTGGATTTTATTACCAAATTTTGTTTATATAAATACCTAAATAGAAGTTTTGATTTTTTTTTAAATTCGGCCCCCAAGCAGTAAACATGAGCAAAATGTGTTTTTTTTTTATGAATCGTCTATATAGTTGAAACACAAATGGCTATCGTCGTGATTTTTACTTAAATTGGTTACGTATACAAAAGACTAAGACAGAACTTCAAGACGTTTCGAAACTTGATTACTCAAGGGGAGAAAATACGTGAAATGAGTTTTCGGTTATTACTCCGTATCTATGGAACCAATCGAGATATCGATGTGCTCTTTGCTATATACTGATGCTTATGTAAACATACAAAATACAATTTAAATATAGTTCCCGAATTCAGTCCCAAAGAGGCTAAAAAGGGGTAAAATGTGTTTCATGTTCACAATCGATATATATATATATATATATATATATATATATATATATATATATATATATATATATATATATATATATATATATATATATA
>PNEQ01001858.1:27957-38238 GCA_003012365.1 Medauroidea extradentata | reverse complement strand
CCCCCCCCCCCCCCATTTAGGATAATGGAACATTTTGAAAAGTTTCAGAAGATTTTCGACATATTTAAGTTATTTAAAGAAGTTTAAAACGTTCTCAAACGTTTCAAAATAGGAAGTCCTTCCGATGATCCGAAATCGTATGGAACGTTCGCAAACATCTTTGAATATTCTGTAACATTTCGGGACATTTACGATATTCTCCAACATTATTGATTATACGAGAACATTCTTGGACATTCATTAACACTCCAGCACTTTATCTCCAGCTGACTCCCTGTTGACACCAATTTCTCCAAATCCAACCCACTTATTTTCAGACCGAACGCCACATTATCTCCGGGGGATGAAGGGCTACCATACCATATAATCCACATGGAACTAAGATGGTTACTTGCGGAGTCACGGAGAACCACATTGACTTTCATTATATAGGTATTGATTTGCACATAAATGTTGGCGCTTTCGTTAGAAAGATGTATGTACCTGTTCTTAAAAAATTATAAACTTCGTTCTTTAGTTCCCAATTTATTCTTAGTAGTTATTGAATGTGGGAAACGTGTTGATGTCGCTGTTGTCAGGTGGTTTATTTCGGGGTTTTCCCGTATTCCTCGCCCTTCGAATCCTATGGTTTCTCGATCGCAGGTCCTAATTCCATTTTATCATTCAGTGTTTGACAGAGGATTACGCGTACCCGACCAAGAGATAGCTTTCGGGAATTGGTGCTCTGATTTTAGGTAATCTTCGTAGTCGCTACGTGTATTTATTTTATTTAGTGCATCCGAAAGTCCCACACAAAAATCATCATCTTGTCTCAGTTCAACCACTATTTTTTAACCATGATCAGTCCCTCTCTCTATTCTCCTTTCTTCCAATTTTCTTCTACAGTTTCCATTCGTGTATTCTCCTCTGCTGTATTTCGCCCACAAACGGTCTGTTTTGTAAATAGTCATTCCCCTGGCTTTGCCTTTAATCTTGCTCGTTCCAGTTCCTGTAGTGACTTAGTGGTTTGGGTTCCTGTTTCTTTTCTGCTTTACTCTTCTTCTGCATCGCCAGCCTGTCCAACTGTCAAGACTGATCTCTAGCTATGGTCACCGATGAAACTGGAATAATTGGGCAATGAAACTGGTCACGAATAGTTAGTTGGGCTAAAACAATCTCCCTACCAAATACATTAGGGTTCATATGATTAGTTCGGGCATACACGTCTTCAACATGTTGTTGAAATGTCTTGCCTTCCTTTGGATTGCATTTTTCATTCTATAGCATGGCCCTTAAGTACAATAATTTTTCAGATACTACAAAATCTTTCCTGAAAATTTTCCTTTGGTTATTCGTACTTTCCCACTCAATCTCATCTCATTTCCCATCTGACATGGGCCTCGCCTTTCAATGCTAAATTCAAACTTCTTATGTTTTCGTCATTATTCAGTCTAAATATGTTTTTGTAGTCTTCAAACTTCTTCAACAAGGTTACTGAATTTTTAGTAGTCTTGCCACTGTAGCTGAGAACCTACTTAGATCAACTGTAACGCGTTTCGAGTGCAGGTAGGGAGGCCCCTTAAGGGCGCCGTCTATAGCAATTTTCATCACAATTTTTTTTTTTATTTGTACCAGATATTTTTTTTTATTTTAGACACAAAATGTGACTAAATTTGGCTCTTACGAAATTTTTTTTATCTCTCATAGTTTTCGCGCAATGGCTCGTTAAAGCAATATTTTGCATGGTTCCGTTTTAAGGACTACACTAAAACTAACTAATATAACAAACTAAAAAAAATCACAGCGAATAAAGACATTGCAGGCTACAATGTCATGCTCATAAAAATAAAGAATCAAAATTATTTGAATTAAAAAAATGCTGAAACTGAAAATAAAAATTTTTAAGTCAATGATTTTTTTAATGCAAATAATTGTTATTATTTATTTTTATGAACATGAGATTGTTGTCTGTAATGTCTCTATCCACTGTGATTTTTTTTTTTTTTTTTTTAGTTTGGTATATCAGTTGGTTTAAGTGTAGTCCTTAAAACGGAAACATGCAAAATTGACTTTAACAAGCCATTACGCGAAAACTATGAGAGATGAAAAACATTTAATAAGAGCCAAATTTAGTCATATTTTGTGTTTAAAATAAGAAAAAAAATATTACGTACAAATAAAAAATAAAAAATGGTGATGAAAATTGCGGTAGCCGCACCCTTAACAACTCAAGACTTTCTTCCGGTATTAACCTCTCATTAGTTTCGTCAGTCAAGTTTAGTCTTAGTTCCTCCCATTCGCAATAAGTCATTCTATGTATTCTCTCGTCTTCTAGCTGGTACTTTGTAGTAACAATTCCTTCTCTCTCGTTGCTTAGATTACATAATGCTATTTGATTTCTAAATTTTTAGTTTTTGTTTTGTGGCGTGTGAAATTATTTCTAGATTTTCATCCACATGTTTGTCAAAATAAATTTTTTCCTGTTTCCTTTCATCCCTCTCCTGTCTGTAGCCTTTACGTAACTCCTTCACCGTATCTTCTACTATTTTCTGCCTACTATCCACCTTACTTCCCATGTGTACAGAAAATTCACAAACTCTATCAATTTCTTCAAACACTGAATACTTGTTTTTTTTTAATATAATAGCCTACCTAATTTCCTTGATTTTTGTAATCTCCGCATGGTTAGCGATGCTTCACTCTGAACATCCACGATTGCCTGTTCGAATCCTTTTATGTATTCATAAAACATTTGCCTCTGTTTCAGTAGTGGTATCTGTAATTCTCAAGCATATTCTCTTCCACGCCTTATCATCATTTCTTTTATAACTTCTATCACGTAACTATAACCAGCATTGATTTCGTAAAAAAAATTTTTTTGAACACTTCTTGTTTTTAAAACTTCTAGATCTCTTACGGTCTCTCCTTTCTCTTTCATTCTTTCTTCGATTCTTCTACCCTGTCCTTTTATTTCTTTAGACTGTTCTTTTATTTGTACAAATAACATTCTGGCCCATACTGTGAAATCAAATTCAATCTGTGAGTGAACTCTATTAATCTGTCCATTCTCCTGTGCAGCATTTCTCCTTTCACTACTTGTCTCTATGCTTGGTACTTTCATTGCATCTTCAGTAGAGAATTAAAATATGTTACACGGTCGGTCTTCTTCTTAAATCTCATGTATTTCTTCAACTGCTCGTTCCTATAAAACGGCCTGGTTGTTGTTCTTGTTCTTCATGATATCCAAGTATCTAGAACTTCTTTATAAATCCCCCTTTCCTGACGTTACTTAATATTGATAACCTGAAAATAACATCGTTTGCACTTTCAAAAATCAAGCAAAACATTTCTTTCTCTCAAATACCCTGATGTTTAGCGCCACTCTTCCAGCTCTATGAAGGAAGAAATAAAGATCATTAA
Source organism: Medauroidea extradentata (assembly GCA_003012365.1). Classification (NCBI taxonomy): domain Eukaryota; kingdom Metazoa; phylum Arthropoda; class Insecta; order Phasmatodea; family Phasmatidae; genus Medauroidea; species Medauroidea extradentata. Next base: position 34,839 of record PNEQ01001858.1, on the reverse strand, counting down.
CCTTAAAACACAAACGTCGGCTTTCCTCTCTGAAACTACCAACTGAAATTTCTGGAGAGGTGTGCTAGGTCCAACTTTCGCCTACAAGTATAAAAATAAAAACTTACCAACGTACAACAATGGGTTGAACGACAGAAAAAATAATAATTTGTTCAATGAAAAATAAAGAGTGCACTGACTATTACAATCAGTGATTGAAATATCATATTAATAAAACCAATCGATGCGCTTGTAACATCTTTCTTGTAGGCTATAACTTCAATGAAAACTTATTTTTTTTGTATTCCAATTACAATTATTACTTAAAATCATAATAACGTATAAGTCTTCAGCAGTAGAACATAAATTTCAGGATGATGGCACAAGATGGCATTTGATATGAGATATTTAAAGTCCACATAAAAGTAATTTAATCAAATACTACCAGTTAAATAAGTTAGTTTTTAGTCTTTTCGAGGAATTTTTCTGCGACATTAAGCCAATTGATGTTTTCAGTCCATAATATCCGTGGATGACAAAAAACTAATTTCTACAAAGTTGACGGAAATATCCTACCAGGGTTGCCGCCATAAAGACTTAAAATTAATAGGCTACCAAATAAAAAATAAGCAGGTTTAGTCACACAAATAATATACATTAAGTTAAATAAATTACTGTTTACAGTTACTTGTTTCGGTTAGCTTATTGGGTTCAATTACAAGGGAAACTAACCAAATCAGTACATATTTTGGTTATTACACAAAAATTAATAAAACCCTTTAAAGTGTAAGTCAATTACAAAATACAAAATAAATAAGGTTTAAACCACAAATTAGTAAACACTTGAAAAATGTGATACTATTCACCAAGTGTGTACAATACCTCTCGTCTTTTGCCGTTTGTACTATCTGAAAACAATTTTACTAAACGTAGCTTTAACGAAAAGTAAACAAGCAATTAATGTAGTAGTTCTCTATCGTAATATTAAAAAAAAAACTTTAGATCATAAGATGGGGCCACGGTGGTCGAGGGGTCAGACCTCTCGCCCCTCACCTAGGCGATCCGGGTTCAGTATCGGATTTTTCGAATGTAGGAAACGTGGTGGACGTTACCGTTATCCGGTGAGTATTTTCTCGGGGAACACCTGTTTTTCCTGCTCCCCTCATTCCACCGCTGCTCCACACTCGTCTCACTCTCACCTCAACCATTTTTCGGCCCGGATGGTGTCAGACATGTCTCGATAATGGACGAGTTGAAGTACACGCCCCCTGACGTCACACAGCAGGGGAAATACTGGAAAACAAAGCTTGTTTACAAACACGCTGATTTCTTAGTTGGTAATTGCAGAAAGTAAAAGTGTTGCGCATTCATAGATTTGCACGCAAGGGTACAAAATATTAGTTTCAATGTCATTGTTAAGATACGCAAATACATAATATTAATGATTACCTGAATAAGCGGCAAATTCCAAACAAATAATCAATTTTCTTGACATGCATCTCATCCGGGACATGTGAAGCCAAACAGCCAAATGAAGGTTATGTTCGGCTGCGGTATCCATGGAGATAGGAATTGTATCCCACACCTGACTGAGGCTCCGCCTCTTTTCAAGTCGTCCATTGAGCAGCCAGACCAACCTTCACCTTGGCCTTTTCTCATACACAATGTGACACTGCCCGAAAGCGGGAACACGCACTTGATTTTCATTTACGTTTGCTCATTATATACAGGTTTAAATTCGTGATTTGGCTCACAATACAAATAAAAACCTGAGGTCAATTTGATTCCTAGCATCAAGGTTTTATGTAATAATTAACCAAAAATTACTTTCGTTATTTAAAACACCGAACACTTTGTGTCTTTCAAAATGTGTTTGTTAGACCATTTGAACAAGAAATAAGGTATTCTGTTTGTGTACATAAAATAATGTATTTAATGCATCAATGTTAGTTTTATTAATAATGTACTAAAAAACTAAAATTAAATAATTTCAGTGCCACATTGTCATCTCCAGCGGCCATGAAGTAACCCTGGCTCACTGTAGTTAAGGAGCCATTCTAATACTATGATGCCTAGAGAGAATGCTAAATAAGACATAAAGTTATCAGCTTAACTGATAAACCTACTTTCCTCAAAGTGAGACCAAATAAACTCTAACGGAAATATACAAAAAAAGTCAGCTTACTAAGCAATATACTCGTACCCAGTTTGATTAAAATGAGAAAAAATTGTCTGATATATTTCTATCTTAAAGATGAGAACTGACCGAAGATTTCAAAATATTACCACAGGATGATACACAAAAGCCCAATCAACCAACTAACAATTAGAATATACGTGTCGAGATTAATATCTTCGGAAAAAATATTTCCCAAATATGTCACATTACGCAAACACATAACGTGGTCGCAATTAAATATTATGAACTCGTGATAAACTAAATATAGAAAAGTCAAGTCAGCTTTGTAGGCTATGTAGTATACGTATACCAAGGTTGGCAAGATTAAAAAAAAAAATGTTTCCTAAGATGTGTAACACAAGGCTAAAAAAAGTATAAATAGCCGTCATTTTGAAAATATGAACACAAAATAAACGAAATACATAAGATTCAAGTCAGCTTTGTGTGTAGTATACGTGTACCAAGTTTGATGAAATTCTGAAAAATGATTCTTAAGATTTGAAACACTACGCTAAAATATGAAAATAGCCGTAATTTTTATAATATAAAAACAGAATGAGTGAAATACACAAAAGTCAAATTAGACTTGTATGTAGTGTGTGAGTACCAAGTTTGAAGAAATTCTGTTGAAGGTTTTGTAAGACATATAATACTATGCTAAAAATATATAAATGGTCGCCATTTTGAAAGTATGAAAACAGGATGAACAACATACACAAAAGTAAAGTCTGCTTTGATGTACTATGTTTGTGCCAAGTTTGGTGACATTCTGAAAAATATATTTTAAGATACAATATGATATGTTAAATATATAAGAACGGCTGCCATTTTGAAAATATGAACACAGGATGAACGAGATGGACAAAAAGCAACTCAGCTTTGTGTTTAGTATGTGTGTATTAAGTTAGATGAAATTCTAAGTACGGTTTCTCAGATGTCTAGCTCGATCAAAAAATGTTGCGGCCGTCATTTTGAAAATATGAAAAGGGTGTGAACTATATTCATAAAAGTCAAGTCAGGATACTAGGTACTATATGTGTGCTATGTTTGATGTTTGTGGGAGAAGGATTGGGGGGAGGGGCACACACGGACACACACACCTACACACCAACACACACAGAAACACAGACAGAAGGGTAATTTCATAAGACAACATTTTCCTTCGGAAAGTAGACTAAAAAAATTTAAAGTATTATATGCAAAAAGAGGCCCTTTTTCTTCTATAATATTTGTATTCACAAGAATACGTCAGAAAATAGACTATATAGTGTTCACAAATTGTCGGAGTAAGGAACAGGGAACCAACCAATAAAGTTATTTACTTGGAAATAATCATACAAACTGGAGGAGAAGGTCAGAAAAAAAAAAACAAGGAAAAGAACACATAAATTTAATCATTGTAATTTATGTCAAATAGGAGCACAGGAAAATAGCAGCTTAAACAAAGTTTAGATGCACACAATTAACTTTTACCTTGAATTATGAGTTCCAGTGAACTGTGGTTTGTTTCACTTTGCTTGCACGTCCAAACATAAGTCGCACATTTATAGAATACAGTGTAGTGGTAAACAAATAGCTATGGTTTTGTGGAAAGCATCCTGCGGTGTCCTACGAAAGAGTGAAGTCTTCGATTACGGTGTCGAAACACCCTTTAACGGAATTATTTCACTTAATCTTAATGCAATCTGTTTCGTCATAACAAGAGGGATATCATAGAGCCAACTACGTAGATTAATTGAATCGGAGGTTGTGTAAGAGTAACCAACAGTAAAGTATTGTTTAAGAGTTGAATAACTGTAATAAGCAGTATCAGGAATTACGCGTTAGTAATTTTAAACAGGCACATTTAGTTGCTTTTAAACCACTAACCTTGAAGTAAGTAGTCGTGTAACAAGCATGTAGATAGTAACGTAAGAGCATGTAACTACACGATAAGCATCTCTGAGGGTGTTGCCCACCAAACTTCGATCCACGGAGATAAAAACACAGAATTAAAGTAAAAATCTCAGTGAATCTGTTTGAAATTAAATAAACCCTTTCAAGCAAAAGTGTTCTTTGTGAAATTGACGAAGAAAAACTGCCAAATTAAAAGTCCACCAATTATCTTTGTAAAGCATATATTTATTTTATTTGTTTTACGAATGATAGTTCTTTAAGGATCACACTAACTAAAATTCTTGACATAAATTTATCAATTGAGTAAAACTATCCAAACATTGAACTTCTTAATTCTTAAGTCTTACAGGAAAAACAAAATACCGTAATTAATGAGAAGAAGAATTGAAATATTTATTGTGAAAATTTACAGTAAGAATTTAGTTCAGAAAAAAGTTCTTATTTTAAAGTCAAAATAAATACACTTATTTGGTTTGATTTATTATTTGTTTATTTATTGTTTGTTTAATATTAACCGCGTATTTGCACTGACTCCAATTGTGCGGACACGGAACTTTCGTACTAATTGTTAAGCCCTTTTTGTGTAAATATTAGCAAAAAAACTCCATTAAAATGTCCGGACGCCAAAAGTCGATTTCTAAGTTAATCTGTTCACTGAAGTTTGAGACATGAGAACAGAGTTAACAGTAATTATCACTGAACGCTACATTTCTTATCACGTGAACGAACTGTGACCGCACAGATGATATCTTCAGTATACCTCTTCATCCTCGCTGATAGCATTATTTGTAAGGTTTTTCCAGTTTTCAATGAATTACACGTGGTGTGTGATCTGAAGTGTGTAATGGTTAAATTTATTCTCCGCCGTCCTATATAAAGGTGTGTATTATCTGCAGTAAGGCATGATTTCTTGTTTCTTCTCAGCATTTGACACAAGCAAGAGGTAAGCAACTGAAAATTAAAATATTTATTTTTAATAAACTCATAATTACTAGGAGACTGCAACTTGCGCTTAAATTTTGCAGTAAAAAGCTGAATATGTATGTGACACTGTGACTCTTCGCATGTGCTACTTACTTACCACTTCCGTTCATTTCCTATAGCTAAAAATTTTTCTTATAATCGTTTTAGCCAACATAAATATTTCTTTAAGAAGTATATGACTTAACAATTTCCACTTAAAGTCATTTTCAATCTAGGCAACGGCAAAAGAAGTATTGCCTGATTAATTTCCGCTTGGAAGTGACTAAAACTAAGTTTTTCATGAGCTCGTGTGTATTGAGTCACAGGAAAAATACTTACATTTTATGGACACAGTAAAATATTCAGTTACTTAAAAAAATACGAAAGCAAAAAGTCTCTCTACGACAAAGTTTTTTAAAATTAAAAACGTGTGCAAAGTTAAACATACGCTACTTATAAATTTACTGAGCAAATTAAAAACTTTATTATCGCTCGTAATAGTATCAATATTAAATGTTAATAGCTAATTTATCATTAATCTGAAAGAACAGTAAAATAAATTCATTATTGTCGTAAAATAATTCGTACACAGATATACCATAAAGGACGTAATGACTGAAACTATAAAAAATGAAACACTGTAATTATGTACATGTACGTGTAAATACTGTATATAAGGAGAATATAACAATATAATTTGTTAACTAGGAAAAAATACTCATGGTAATGAATATTCAAACCATTATTTTAAAAAATATTACTAATATCATCAACGAAAATAAGCAAAGCAAATAATCTCGGCATTCTACAAATACTACAAAAAAACCAAGGAAAGCGAAATAATAATTGAGACAATAAAATTTAAACAAGCTATTGTTTAGTGTTCATGGGTATATGAATAAGAAAGTAAACCAATTGGAAAAATACAGAGTTAAGATGCACTCCCAATATATGCTTTAACGTAAGAGAATTTTTTACATTCCAGTGATTACAAACAATATAGTTACCTGATATAAAATAGAAAAAACACCATATCGCGTACAGCTAAGGCCGGAATTACAATTTCACGACAAAGCGATACCAAGTGCGCGATGCGACACTTAAAAATTCTTGATATTGCCAACATTATTTTGACTGCCACACAACAAATACGTAAAGAAATTATGAAAATAGTTTATTGCCACTACACATTAACATCTAGTACGATAACAACAAAACCACTTGCATTCACATGTGAAAATAAAGTCACTACTACAGGTTTGCTTTTAAACAATGATTTACTAAAAATAACCAACAAAAATATATATTAAAATATACAAAAGCAACTACTAACTCATTAATTTCACCAATAAATGGGCGCAGAGTTAAATCCCGAATCGAATAAAATCGACATAATTTCTATTCGGAATTCGAGTCGCGACGGCCTATTTGTCGAGCAGACGTCACAGAAATCTGAATGCTATTTGGAGGATATCATTAATATTTCGTGTAACGGCATTCATGTCAGTTCTGTACAACCAATGTGAAACTAGTCTCAGAGCTTAAAATAAAAAAAATAATGTTAAGAAAAAAGACAAATACTACTCAATCTGATATAATATTAATACATAAACAAATACAAATTTAGCAGGATACTGAGAGAAAATGACGAAATCAATTTCTTTTGTTTCAGATACAATGAAAGTATTAGCAGTAGTACTAGTGGCTATGCTAGGACTGCAATACGTCCAGTCCTGGCATATTCCAGCCAATGTACTATGGGTAACAAAGCAACAACAACCAGGTCACCAAGAGCCAGGACACCAACAACCAGGCCACCAAGATCCAGGTCACCAAGGACAGAACCCAGGACACGGACCTAATGG
>PNEQ01001858.1:9442-26957 GCA_003012365.1 Medauroidea extradentata | reverse complement strand
TCCAGGTCACCAAGGACAGAACCCAGGACACGGACCTAATGGAAGGCAAAACCCTGGACAACAACAACCAGGTCACCAAGAGCCAGGACACCAACAACCAGGCCACCAAGATCCAGGTCACCAAGGACAGAACCCAGGACACGGACCTAATGGAAGACAAAACCCTGGACAACAACAACCAGGTCACCAAGAGCCAGGACACCAACAACCAGGCCACCAACAACCAGGTCATCATGGACCAAGTCATTATGTCCATCGACATTAAAACTATAGATTCGTTTTGAACTATGACATATACTTTATTGTAACGCCTATAATTGAATGTTTTATTATTTGAAATGTTTCAGTTATATTAATTTTATTTTTATAAATTATTTTGAAATATATTCCTTTACTTGCATTGTTTTTGTCCTTTAATTTATGTTACACATAACCCTGTATGAATTTTTTATGATCTTTGAAAGAACTGTGCAATGGGAGTGCATGACTGGATTTATTTACTTGGACATACTCCATTGCGTAATAAATTTATTTCGCATTGGAGTATGTTCAAGTAAATAAATCCAGTCATGATTTTTTTTGTAAAATGATTAAGTGTAATTTAGGTTCTCCACAAAGTGATTTGCTGTCTAAACTATTAATTTGGTTTTTATAGCAATACGAACTAATTGTTTTGTACAACATATATTATGATTTGATGACATTACTGAGCTATTTATGATGCAATCGTTTCACGTGCAGTAATGTTTCTATTATTACTGGTATTTGCACCAGTTTTCTGTCTTCGATTTGTCAGAATAAGGGTTGTTTTTTTTTTACAATATTGCGTGAACATTTCGCTTCTTCAGATGAAAATTTTTGCGATGTTTTTATAACTACCAGTGACATAGATATATCCATTACACTTAAAAATGTCGGATATTTAAATGAGATAAATATCATTATTCAATAATAACAAACAATATAAATTCTCTATTGATGCTGACTCACCAGCGAAGTTTTTTTTCAGGAACTTAGCAAAATGTTATCAAGAAAATCAGGAAAGTGAAACTAGATCAATACAGTGTTTATGCCTGCGTAGGCCTACATTGCCGCGATACCAAATCTGTTGAATGATTTGAAATATTTCCATGTCAAAGAAACAACACATAATGGAGATTTTCCAGACCAAATGTAACAGCGGAAATAATTAAATAACTACAGAATATCCTGAAGCAATCTTTATGACCTGAACGTCTTACGGTATTAAGTAAAACAGTTAAATAGTTCACTGCCGAATTTAAATTTTTGAAACAGAGCATGATACAAATTTATGCGATGCTAATATATTGCATAATATATTTATTTTATTTATAGATACACACGCCACTCACACACAACTAACTTCTACAATTTTGTTCGTTGAAGTTTTATTAAAACTTTAGCACAAGATTTTAAGATCACAACAATTTTATTAGAAATATGAATGACACACCTGAGAATATTCCATATAAAAACTAAGGAGTTCGCATTGACAAAAGTGTAAGTTGGAATATATGAATTTCAAAAATATGCCGAGGCCTGCTACCGCCTTAACGTCCTCCATAGACTAATTAATCATTCAATTTAAAAAGATATTAATATACATCTCTAAAACTTACTTTAAAATATGATATTTCTACTAGCCCCATACAGAATTACAAACACATACAGATTGTCCTGAAAATATGTGGTAATGAATTATTATTAGCAATGAATTTACTCGTAATATGTAAAGCGATTAACGTAATAGATAATAGTAAGGAATGTCGTTGAGATAACTTATACACCGAATTTCATCAAACTCGGGCCCTGACACGAATTACTGACTCGCCTTTTTTGTGTCACGTTAAATTTGTGTAGGTTTCCTTATTTCCATACAAGGCAGTTTATTTGAATTTTTGTCGAACACACGAATTATCTGAAGAACCTTTTTCAGAATGTTATTATTTGGCACTCATAAAATTTTAGAGGAATTTAACATTAACGTGTTGTGTTCATACTGCGTTCGAATTTTAAAAATGGAGGCTGTATGAACATATTTGTTTACACCAATATTTCGGAACTACTTCAGTGTCGTTACGCGTATAAAAGTACTTGGCAATGTGACATGGTTTTTATGTTTTTTGTAATGCCCTTTTCGTATTTTCTAAATGGTGGCCTTTTGAACATATTGTATTCACACGAGATATCTTATAGCATTTGGCTTTAGAAAGATTAGTTTTTTGTATGCTAATTATGATACTTATGTACTAAATTACTTTATTTTAACACTTTCTTTTCAGGTTATATTGTCTTTGAGATTACATTGTATTTGTCATGATATTTAATGTAACTTAAATTCTCTTTGGATAGATAAGTTAGTTAATGAATGCTCCTGCCTAGTTAACTATGGTGCTTTATTTATTCATATTTTTTTTTATTTAAGGCTAGGACTCACATCCAAAATTCTAATTTTATTTTTAATTTCTTTTATTTTGAATTATGTATTTCTTTTTGTTTTCTTTTTCGCGATTGGTTTTTATGCTCTCAAACCCCAGTAAAACCTCAATAGGTATGCAAAAGGGGCTGTGTTAAGCCTAAAGCGAGGGGTCGGAGATTAGGGAAGTTTTTGGCCAGCTTCGATGCAGGAATGACGCGATTTTTTCCGCGCATCGCTAGCTTCGTTAAAGCTAGTGCCATCCTAGTAATTTTTGTTAGTTTTTGAAGGCCAAAAACGTAAGTGAAGGCTAGGATGGCCGTGGGTATATTTAGAAGAGTCCACGAGACCTCTAATGATTTATATGAGTGAACAAGAAAGAATCTGCTGACCCTGGTATGACGCCATCGCCACTTTCGGACGTAAGTGAGGACTGGTATGACGCCGATCTTTTCATATAGCTTCAGATGTGTAAAACTATTTTCTACCAGCTAAATTGATGTTTTATTTCTTTCTCGGACTTCTGAAATTCCAATATATTAAAGATTTTAGATTTCTTTTGGAATGGCTATTAAAATATACTCATCAGTCTTGAGTTTTCCTAGAAGCTCTTTGCCTACCACTCGGGAGAGTTACAGTATAGCCGCGGACAATTTTAATATTTATCTAGCCAAGAGATAATGTGTGTTTGAAGCTATATAAGAGCATTGAGTAGCCAGACGGACGATCGCAGTAACGAAATTTTATTTGCTTAATTAATTACGTTATTTGCCAGCAATTATCGATTTTAATTGGTCTTGATCTAATATAAAAATTTCGCAACATATATATTTTTTTAATTTTCGTGAAGTATTTTTTTTCAGCTAGTTATGATTTGTCAAGGATGTGGCAATACGAAATTAAGGCTCATAACTACCTTACTCTACTTATGTTTTGTCAGCTAAATAAATTATTTTTCAGTATGTTCCATGATTCCAGAATCCTAAATAAATTAATGATTTAAAATTTTAGACACTGAATGAATTATTTCTGGTTGTTTAGATTGGTTTAGGTCTTTAAGTAATTTTTATTCCAAGGTTCTTGTTGGCATAAGTGCTCTGCACATATACTCAAGGTTTCCTGGACATTCCACACTGCTACACTGGCTACCCAATTCCTACACCTTTGATAACCAAACACTACTAAATAATAATGCACACAATAAAAACACTATAATCAAAACAACCATTTTTCAGAATTCCAGAAACTTATTGCTCATTTACTACCGGTACTTAGTTACTTAACTTGATGATTATGCATGTAGTTCATTTCGTGTTCATATTACTGAAATTGTGACAGTTTAATTTTTTTTTATCTCACGAGATCTCTGAACAACCATTTTTCAGGATTTCATTCAACTCAATACACGTATATAACTCTTTGTAAAGTGATATGACTTATGTATTTCGTTAATGCCGTGTTAACAGTTATACAGTAGCAGAATTTGAAAATGGCTTTTTTTCATGAGATAGCTCAGTTCTATTTATTTTATTCATGATCTTTGAAAGAACTGTGCAATGGGAGTGCATGACTGGATTTATTTACTTGGACATACTCCATTGCGAAATAAATGGCTGTCAAAAGAAAGCTAAAAACAAGACAAGAAAACATAAATAAGCAGAGTATGCTTTAGTCATCAGGATACATACACAACATGAAATTCCAAAACGGGAATCTGGTCAGATAAAACAAGGAACGAACAGAAAATAAAATAAATAACAAAAATATAAAAAGAGCTAAGTTGACATGCGACACAACGATGAGACGAAACAAAACACAAAGATGTCGGACACAAAAAAAAACGACACAAAATACGAGACGAGACAAAACACAGTAGTTTTCCAAACGGTCAGTATTAACGACGTTTCGTGAACTGGAATCTGTTCCAGTCATCAGGTAGACACACAGGGCTCAGGAACACTCGTGTTCCAGTTCACGAAACGTCGTTAATACTGACTGTTTGGAAAACTACTGTGTTTTGATTCGTCTCATCCTTTGTGTCGTTTGTTGTTTTTTTGTTTGTGTGCGACATCTTTGTGTTTTGTTTAGTCTCGTCGTTGTGTCACATGTCAACTTAGCTCTTTTTATATTTTTGTCATTTCTTCTTTTTTTTTTGTTCATTGTTTTATCTGACCAGATTCCAGTTTTGGAATTTCATGTTTTGTATGTATCCTGGTGACTAAAAATGCTCTGCTTATTTATGTTTTATTGTCTTGTTTTTAGTTTTCTTTTGACAGTTATTTATTTCGCAATGATGTATGTCCAAGTAAATAAATCCAGTTATTTTATTCATGTCGCAGTACATTTTTAAAAAATTTTGCACTTCGATTTTTTTATGATCACGATAAATATCTTAGGACTATTTTCAATGTTTCTTTCGACTAAGTAAAGTAGCATGGATTTGGAGTTGTTGGTTAACATTGTCGTTCGATTCACACACACACCTTTATATTTATCCTAATTTAGAAGATTTCTCTATATGAATACATAATTTTAATGAACGTATGTCAAGAACTTCAGAACCGATAGAAAAAAAATTAATAATCATTCACTTTGATATCCAACTTTGATTTGATTAGTCTGTCCGAATTTGATTATTATAGGTACAGTCAGCTCTTACGGCCACGGGTTTGTATTTATGCTGTTTTTGTCAGTTTAATGTTTTAAATCCCGAAAGTGAAGCGGATTTCGAAAAAGCGTTACATACAAATGCTGGAAATTCATTGTACTATGTCGTCTAATTTTTTCAATACCTAAGCTTCTGTAATTTCTACAAAACTAGTCTGCATGATAAAAACAATTTCCAACATTTCTATGTACCGGTTATGAGACATCTGCTCCCTTTCAGGGTTTAAAAACAAAGTGGCCTTAAATAGCATAAATTTAGACCCGTGGCCTAAATTTCGAGGTCTTTAGCGCTGCTGAGGGGTGACATGAAGTTAGAATTGAGCAGCACCGGACTCAAAGGGTCGGGAAAACATGCGAAAATCCGGGGACCGAGTCCGACCCCACAGAGAATCGAACCCGGATGGAAGGCGAATATTATGAATACGAGCCAGGGTTCACGTTCTTATCGCTAGGGACCTGAATTATTCGCATTCTCTTTTACGCGCGCTAGAATTTCAGAAACTATATGTTCATGTCACTGTCGCAAATTGGTCGTTGACTTACTTGACATCCACTGAGCCTATAATTAGAGACGATGGTTTATCGCGGGAAGACCTGGCTGTTTGCTGGGTTTCAATGTACCTTCAGCTCATAAAGAGATTACTTGCTTTCGCTTGTGGGTAGAGCTGTTGTCCTATTTGACTAAGCATATAAGACTCCCGATATTGTAATATGTGATACCTAGGAGCCGAAAAATGTCGCTAATTCAATAACCTGCAGGTTAGTATGCGCTCTCCTCTACATACTCAAGCCTCGATCTTTTGTCTGCTAGCTGCTGCTCAGTGGAAGAACAGACAATGAACGAATAGACGGGCTTGAGTATGTATAAGACAATGCATTCTAGCATCATTGAATCAGCGAAATTTTCCGGCTCCTAGTGATACCTGTTATTGGTCTGCTGACAGCTACGTTGTGTCAGACGTATATCACCCAATCATACATGTCACAAGAAACTACAGTGTTTTCAAGGGTATGTTGAAACAAGAATTTTTCGCGATACACCATCATTAGTAGAAGCCGGAAAATTTCGCGGATTCAATAACCTTCATGTCAGAATGCACTGTCCTGTGCATACACAAGCCCCAAACATTTGTCCACTAGCTGCTACTCAGTGGAACAACAGACAATGAACTAATAGACGGGGCTTGAGTGTGCATAGGACAATGGATTAAAGCACGCAGGTCATTGAATCCACGAAATTTTTCCGACCCCTAATCATTAGAGATGATGGTTAGAGACACTGGAAAATCGCGAAAATATTTAACATAGTCTCCAATAAACTGTAGTATTTCAATCGTGACACGTGTGAACAGTTTTCTGGCAAATCACAAACGTTCTGTGTTACAACTGTTCAGTTCTAATTGGGTCTGTTGAAGAGGGACACGGTACTTCATATAAACGATAGCCAATATCAGTGCAAAACCTTCAGTGTTATACATAGTATGTTGGAGCCTAGCAAACAATCAACTTTTCCCGCGATTTACCAGTGTCTCTAATGATGGTATATCGCGAAAATGTTTTGTTCCAACGTACCCTTGAAAAACACCGTAGTTTCTTGAACATATATGATTCGGTAACATACTTATGACACAACGCAGCTGTCTTCAGACCAATGACAGGCACCAAATATTAGAATCTCGGGATTTTCATTGGCTCAGTCAAATAGGGCAACAGCTCCACGTACAAGCGACAGCCAGTCATCTTCTGGTAAGCTGAACGTGTGTTGAAACCCAACCAAAAATTAAGTTTTCCCGCGAAAAACAATCATTGCTAGAGACACTGGAAAATCGCGGGAAAAGTTGACTGTTCGCTAGGCTCCAACGTGATGTATATAACACTAATTGTTCCGTATCAACATTCGCTATCGTTTATTTGTAGCATTTTTTCTCTATACAGCAGGCCCAGTTAGAACTATACAGCTTGGACACACAGCGTGTGTGATATGTCCCAAAACTGTTCACACGTGTCACGGTTAATACAATATAGTTTATTGGAGACTATCTTAAACATTTTCGCGGTTTTCCAGTGTCTCTAATCATCGCTAAATATAATCTCTACCTATAATTAGGGACATGCAAAATTCGCGTAATTATTTGGCGACACGCTAGAATTGACTGACCTGTACATATAAGCGTACAACCTGTGGTTACACTGGCCACGAGCCTGTATATGACGTCATTTACGTGTGTGATAGCTTTATGGCAGGTTGGTCACTCTACTGAGAACTTTTAATTATTGGCCAGAAGCATTCTCCGCGAAAGGCCACGATAATGTCGTCCAACGGGAGACGTTGAACAAGCCTACAGGCGTTTGGATTCTAGTCTGTAGGCCGAAAATAACGCGAATTTTGCACGTCTCTACATATAATAAAATACACCTAAACGTGCCCTATACCACTGTACCAGCCAGCAGCTAATGAACAGCCGCTGTCTGCTTGAATACATATATATTCTTGGAGACTAGCCTACAGGTCTGTGAACAGGTGAATTGTTCCAGTCTCTACTTATCGCCCGCGGTCAATGCAAGCTACGTGTATGTCGAACAGCAGTATTCAGACGGCGTGTGGCTAGCCCGCGAGATCCACGCATGTAAACTACTTGTCAGCATGCAGACTTTCCCTGGGCCTCGTCCATCTACATGACTAGACGTTTCTTGGAATACATTCGTCCGCGGCGAATCCTCCGAGAAAGCTGCGAAAGTGCTGGCACGAGTCTCCAAGGCCACTGCTGCAAGGTCTTGTATAGTTCTGTCTTTATATATTGCACTTATGGATAGAGACCCCTGTTTATCGCGAAAATAATTTTACCCCACTTTGTTTTAGTGCCATACGTACACATCTGCAGTTTTACTTCGTGGGTAGTGATTGGATATTTTAACTGTCACGAGCTTTGGGGTTCTACCGGCAAATCACAGACGTGAGGTGTTGCAGGAATGTTATTGTAATTGGCTCAGTCAAGTTATATACGTCACTTTATAAAGACGCGCTGCCAATAACCATGAAGCATAATTACAGATGTGTACGTTAGGCGCTGAAACAAAGTGGAGCAAAATTATTTTCGCGAAAAACAGGGGTCCCTACTTAGAGATGATGGTTAGAAGAACATCAATTTCGCAGATTCATCTGGCAGTAGCCTAGATTGCTCAGTCCTGTACACGCTCTGGATACAGTCGATTATTCATTGGCTTACAACATTACAAGCGATAGCTCAATGAATCATTTCCTTATTTACTACTGGCTTGCAGTAGTCAAATGCGTTTCGTGACAGCCGCCAGCTAATCATACACGTGATTATTAGAGATGATGGTTTATCGCGGAAAAACTTGACTATTTGCTAGGCTTCAACATACGTTCAACTTATCAAAAGATTACTGGCTTTTCCTTGTACGTGGAGCTACTGCCATATTTGATTGAGCCAATAAGAGTGCCGCTATTTTAATATTTAATGCATGTTATTGGTCTGCAGATAACTACGTTGTGTCAGTGTTTTCAAGGCTAAGTTGACACAAAACATTTTCGCGATATACCATCATCTCTAATGATTATGAATAGAGGTACGTAAATTTCGCAGATACATTCCAGATAAGGTTGAACGCCAATTCTGCATACTTCATTGTCATGTCTGTGACTTGCTGGCGGCTGTTACGAAACGCGTTTGACTACTGCAAGCCAGTAGTAAATAAGGAAATAATGCGAAGGGCTGTCGCTTGCTACCTGCTTGTACGGATATAAACCAATAGATAATCGATTGTGGCAGTGGGTGTATAGGACTGACAAGTCTAGGCTGCCAGATGAATCCGCGAAATTGACGTACATCTAATTATGAAGTATATACTTTTGGCGTTCAACATGACCTGGAATGTATTTGCGAAATTGACGTACCTCTAATGAAGGTACATCGCGAATATTTTTTGTTTCAACATACCCTTTAAAATACTGTAGTTTCTTGTGACACATATGATTAGGTAATATACATTAGGTTATATACATCTGTCATAGCGCAGCTGTCTGCAGATCAATAATAGGTAGAGCCACGATTTTATGGCGAAAAGATTTTTGCAACATTTGGTTTCGATGCGTCATGTGCACACCTGCAGCTGTGCTACATCGTCTGTGGTTGGATGATTTCACTCTCACTGGCCTTGGCAAATTATAGATGTACACACTCACAATAATCTTATTCTAATTAGTGCAGTCAAATAAGAAACGTGTTTGAACATAGACACGCTGCCAATAACCTTGAAACAGAACTGCCGATGTGCACGTGAGTCACTGAAACAAAGTGTGGCAAAAATCTTTTCGCGACAAAATCGTGGCCCTAATAATAGGCATTAAATATTAAAATACTGGGATTCTTATTGGTAGAGGTACGTAAATTTCGCAGATACATTCCAGGTCAGGTTGAACGCCAATTATGTATACTTCATTGTAATGTCTGTGACTTGCTGGCGGCTATTTCGAAACACGTATAACTACTGCAAGCCAGTAGTAAATAAGGAAATAATGCGAAAGGCTATCGCTTGCTGTCTGCTTGTACGGTTATAAGCCAATAGATAATTGATTGTGGCCAGTGGGTGTATAGGACTGACAAGTCTAGGCTGCTGCCAGATGAATCCGCGAAATTGACGTACCTCTACTTATTGGCTCAGTCAAATACGGTAACAGCTCTAAGTACATGCGAATGCAAGCAATCTTCTGTTAAGCTGAACGTACGTTGAAACCCAGCCAACAGTCAAGATTTCCCGCGGTAAATCATCCTCTCTAGCTATGGTTTATATTAAGCGCTGCGTCCCTCTTCAACAGACCCAATTACAACTGTACATTTTAACACAGAACGTGTGTAGTTTGCCAGAAAACCGCGTACACGTGTCACGATTGATATACTACAGTTTATTGGAGACTATGTTAAATATTTCCGCGATTTTCCAGTATTTAAAGTCGTACAGGTACGCCACACAAACTGATGGCCGCAACAACAGGACACAGACATGCATACAGTAACTTACAGTCCACCCTGTTGTCAGGTAATACTACGAAATTCGCCGGACCCTACGTATCACTCACCGCGCTCGTGTTTTATTTGTTTCTTTCTTATTCAAGAATACGGATATTTATTTGGAACTTCGACAACTATATTACGGCCACAGGTTCCTTTTCATGCTGTTTTTGCGACTATATTTTTTTAAATCCTGGAAGGGAACAGATCTCGAAGAAACCGTTACGTATAAATGTTGGAGATTATTTGTACTATGTAGCCTAATTTTTTAAAAACGTAAGCTTGTATAATTTTGGCTAGGTATCGGCTTAATTAAATTTTCTTGGAGTCAATAATTAGTCAAAATTATTCTAACCTATGTTTTAAAAAATAAGTTACATAGTACAGACAGTTGCCAACATTTTTATGTAATGGTTTTGTGATATCTTCTCCCTTCCATGATTAAAAAAACCCAATAAAACATCATATACAAGGATCCGTAGCCTTAAATAAAATCACTAACATAATATCTTAATAAGGTGAGTCATAACTATGCAACCTTTAATATACAATAAAATTTAAGACTGTATCCACCCCTAGTCTTTAATGAGAACTATAAAACGCTTATTAGCAATTGTGTACGTAAATACACATGGATACATGAACTGTAATGTTCCAATACAGAGGCAGTTTCAGTATCTCCCCCGACTGTTCAGTTATGAATAGAGACGTGCAAAATTCGCGTTACTTTCTGACATCTGACTAGACTCCAAGTGACTATAGGCTCGTTCGACGTCTCCCGCTGGCGGATATTGTCGTGACTTGCCGCGGAGAGGCCAATATCTGTAAAGACGCAACACACGTAAATGACAACACATAAAAGTTCGAGGTCAATTGAATCGCTGACTATGCTCTGTTATGTATAGGAAAGTGAAGTTTGGTCTGCTACCAAATGATAACGCGAATTTTGCATGTCTCTAGTTATGAAGTAAAAGTGAGTATTTTCAACGTTAGAAGTCGAGCATCTTTTTTCCGGACAGCCGTCGCTGAAAATCTTTATTACTGTATGTTATAAATAATATTTCCTTTGTAGATATTACTTGACATAATACATTCATGTGGGATGCATTTTTTTCGTTTATAACAGACTTTGCATAACGGCATGACACAAATTCTTTGGAGACGTTTGTCTTAATTAATAGCGTAAATGCACTGCGCAAGTGTGTGCTGGATTCCCTCACACGAAAGTGTGAATGAATGAATGATGGTGAGGGGAGTGAAGCCAAGAGGGGGAGAGGTAGCCATCAAATTAGCCAGCCGCCATACTGCTTTAACCTCAAAAGTACACGTCAGACTGGTAAATTTTTATGGTAAATTAATGTGTTATGCTCTTTAATTGATGTTTTAGGTTGAAAACTCTATATATTAGCCCTATTTACACACCTCCTAACTAATATTTCCTCAAATTTTTAATTAGTCGGCCATATTGATACCAGCCACGTCAAGCGTTTGTTCGGCTACACTCCCGGTGACGTGCTCTGGAACCTTCTAACATCTTTGGAGTTTATAGTCGCGTAACATCGCAAACGTGTTTAAGCTTTAAGCACGATCGAGCATGGCTGCCAAATGTACTTAATTGAACAGGTGTTACCTCTAGTGTGGCCGTGGCCATAGGTTTCAGCTACACAACTGTAACCTGCTCAAAGCGTTTATTCAGATCTCATACTGCTTGCCTTGGAACACGTCCACGCTTCGCCATTGATTTTAACCTACATTTGGGCCGCACATATTTCAGTAAATAAAGAATGTAACAATATCGCTGGACTAATTGTGGCGTAAACACACATAATAAGTTCAACTGCGATGCTCGTACTGTAGCGCAACGTAATGTGCTACTAATACCTAGCTGAGGAACACGGCGGTGTTGTGGTTAGAATGGAAGATGAGAAGAGTGTGCTGTTCGTCAAACCATTTTAAAGAAGCTGTGATGGAAGATCGGTTAATGTTGAACCTTTCTACCAAAGTAGGCGATACTAAGTTCGAAAAACATTTATTCTGACGTTAACAACGATGTCAAACATGTAAAACTCGTTATACAGTACATTAAACATATTTACGACGTCGTTTGTTTTGAATAGTCACGTATGTGTCTGAATTATAGTGTAGTTAAATCTAGAAATGAGACGCAGTTTACACTTCATTTGTCTGGGAACTATAGTCGGCATAGAAAAAAAAAACATTTTACGAGCATGTTTTAGCCTTGTTGACCAGTTAAATATTCATTTAGTCAGAAACTTGTTCTTAGATGAGAAATGTAAATAAGGCAAGGGAAGTTGTTTACAAGTATACCAACAATCGCGATGAATTAAAACTAACAAATAACGCTGCAACTCTTTTTCTCTTGTGGCACTAATCCCATACTTGTAGCAGTGGCGTACCAAGGTCTTTGGTACCTGGGGCGGGCTTCGCTGTGACACCCCCTTTTTTTTTTGTGTTAATCTTGTCCGCCCTCGTATAAAATAATGGTACCAATATTTCACAATTTGAAAAGTTAAGTTAAGTAACTTACTATTATGTTTGTTTTCCTCGTGTATACTATTCAGTAACCAGCGTAATATTTGTGAGAAATATATAAAACGCAAAGCTACGTAACTATTAAAATATGTCGTGTCATTTTTACATCAGAGAAAGCTGCGCTATATACACAAACATAATATAGTATTTAGGACTAATTATTATTGCAGAGTGAGCCTGGAAGGGCATCCACGGTGGCAGAGGGGTCAGACCTCCCGCCTCTCACCTAGGCGAATCTGGTTCGATCCCCAGTGGGTTCAGTCCTGATTTCTCGCATGTGGGAAATGTGGCGCACGTTGTCGTTGGCCGCCGGGTTTTGTAGGGTAACTCCAGTTTCTCCCGCCTCTCTCATTCCGTCACCGCTCCACGCCCACCTCATTTCATCCATTCCTCAGGCCGGATAGTCCGTCACACGGGTCGAGTAGCCAGACTAACCTCTTATTTTGATCACTTGAAATATTAAAGGACCAGCTTTCAAAGTTTCTTCAAATTTAGTACACAGTTAGTCAAAAAATATGCCAATGTGAATTCAAATATTTTTGTTAATGAGATGTTTAGTAAAATAATATGAATCTTTCGTTTCAAAGTTTTCACGACATGAATACATAATTTTTAATTAATGTATTTCATGATCTACATGGCCAAAAAGGTAGCAAATTTAATATGTATACACGTTACTATTTATCTTCGTATTCACTAGGTTTAATTATTGTAGTTCCACCATGTAGGAAGGTAGCACAAGGATAAATTATTATTTTATTTTCCGAGGCATACATGAATGATTTTAATTTTTATGGCTATTGTGCGCCAACCTTGAGGAGAGTAGGCTTATTAGTAATGCTGGTAGTTTTATGAGCATGATTAGTAGGTAAAAATATAGGGCAAACATTTATCAAGTTCGCGTAGGAAAAACCTCACATGGTACGCTACAACATCGTTCATATACCAGGAAATACTCGACTTAAGGGGTATTGTTCCCTACTACCTTGGATTTATCCGTTTCTCCTCGATAACTTCTGTTCCAGTCGATGTATCAAAATTTTTGTCACGACAGGGCATAGATACAAACTTAATCGATTTTCTGTAATTGTTGGAACCATTATAAATTCATTATTTTGCAACGGGAAACAGGTGAAAAGGAAACATTGCTTTATTTACGGAGCGACTACACAGGCCACAAAATTAACAGAAACAATGCCACATGGATTCCAAAAAGTGAATGAAACAATAAACTATGCCTTGTCTTCCCTGATTTATAAGAAAAACCGTAAAATCGATCTGACAGGAATCAATCCCCCTTAATGCGAGGATTCCTAACAGTAAAGAAATACTTTCATTCAACGTCGAGCAGGTGTATACGTTACGTATCTGGTAACTAAAGTTTGACAAACGCGTAAATCTTTCACCTGTAGCGGGGAGTCATGACGTAATAGAGAAGGGCTGTCGCGTGTGGGATGTGGTAGAGGAAGTGTACGCGGTCTACCAGCAGCAAGAAGACGTAGACGGGAAGAGAGGTTTGACCCGCGGTCGTCCGTCATTGGCGCCACGCTCCATCTCATCAAGAATGTGAGCTTTCCTCCACTCGACTTTCACCGCCACCGCCGAGGTCACCGCCAAGCCAGGGCCTAACTCGACCTTGTGTCCGCCCCTCTGCCTCTCCGCGTTTCTCTTCCTGCGCCCCTACCAGAAGTCGCTGCGCACCATGCCACGCGCTCAAGGCCGAGGGAGGCTGCATCAGTCACCAGTACTCTGCAACAAGACCAATGAAAGCCCAGACGTAACATGTACTGTTTACTGAAAGGTAGGAGACCTAATGCTATGCTGTAACCAGCCAAAATCCTATAGATGCTAAGCCAAAGGCACTGTCTATTGAAATGCGAGAGGGAAACTAATTCCTCACTATAGAAAGCCAAAAACCGTTAGGCGCTAAGCCAAAGCCACTGTCCATAGAAAGACAAGAGAAAAACAAATGCCTCACTGCTACAGCAAGCAAAATCCATTAGATGCTAAACCAAAGGCACTGTATATTGAAATGCGAGAGGGAAACTAATTCCTCACTATAGAAAGCCAAAAACCGTTAGGCGCTAAGTCAAAGGCACTGTCTATAGAAAGGCAAGAGAAGAACAAATGCCTCACTTCTACAGCAAGCAAAAATCCATTAGATGCTAAACCAAAGGCACTGTCTATTGAAATGCGAGAGGGAAACTAATTCCTCACTATAGAAAGCCAAAAACCGTTAGGCGCTAAGCCAAAGCCACTGTCCATAGAAAGACAAGAGAAAAACCAATGCCTCACTGCTACAGCAAGCAAAAATCCATTAGATGCTAAACCAAAGGCACTGTCTATTGAAATGCGAGAGGGAAACTAATTCCTCACTATAGAAAGCCAAAAACCGTTAGGCGCTAAGCCAAAGCCACTGTTCATAGAAAGGCAAGAGAAAAACAAGTGCCTCAATACTACAGCAAGCAAAAATCCATTAGATGCTAAACCAAAGGCACTGTCTATTGAAATGCGAGAGGGAAACTAATTCCTCACTATAGAAAGCCAAAATCCGTTAGGCGCTGAGCAAAAGCACTGTTTATAGAACAGTAAGAGGGGAGCCAATGCCTTGTAACAAGACGAAATCCGTTAGATGTCCAGCCCAAAGTACTATTAACTGAAACGCAGGAGTAACACCAATACCTCGCTGGAACAAATCAAAATTCATTAAGTGCATCACCAAAGCCACTGTTTAGCAAAAGGCTTCCGGGAAGCCAAAATCTTATTGCAACAAACAGAAATCCGTAAGATGCCAAGCCAACGACACTGTTCACCAAGCCAAAATCCATTCGATGCTAAGCCAAATGCACTGTTTACTGAATGGCTTCCGGAATGCCAAAGCATTGGCATAACAATATGAAATCGATTAGATGCCAGGGCCAAAGTATTGTTTACTGAAAGGCAGGAGGAGAGCCAATACCTCGCTGTAACCAACCAAAAATCCATTAAATGCGTAACCAAAGTCAGTGTTTAGCGAAAGACAATCTGCTACCACCAAAACTCCTGGGATAACCAGGCAGCCAACAGCCAATGTTTACAAAAGATAATGGAAGGGACAGTGTTATTTTGCTACAAACAATATCTACTGCAAAACGTCAGCTGAGATACCGAAACAAAAGTTACTGTATTTCAAATGAAAGATACAGGACTAGAGAACTTTTTTTGTTCTGTTTACATCAAAACAAACTTAATAATCCAAATATCACTAAACCGTTTTAAATAAGTTAAGTGTCGCTATTCTCATAGCCTTCCTTCCATTGTGCTCCAAATGACACTGTGTTGCAAGATATGGTGGTTATAGTCAAAACCTGTTTACAGAAAAGCAAATGTCAGACGCACGTTGTAAATGTAGAAAGTATTTTAGCTTTACTATGTGCTACTGAGAAATTATATAAAATTACTTTAAATAAAATGAATAAAATTGGGGTTACTACTGTCGGCGTTCTCTGTTGAAATTTTTCAAATTGTGGCGGTGATGCATTGAAATTTTGACGTTTCAAATATAAATTTTATGAAGTAATTTCCTCGATATATGCCGTACTTATATATCAGTATGACTTTCTTTTAGCACGCTTTCTAAGTTTTGCATAAACTTTTGTGAGGTTTTTCATAGCGGAAAATACTGAAATGTACATCACGTAAATGTAACATAAATAGAGCAACTGATTTTTGTGAAAATAATTTTGTGACAGATTTTTTTATTGTTGTATAAACACATCTGCAGCTTTAGTTCATAGCAAGTGGTTATATGTTTTAACGCTCATTCATAGTGTTAGGGTTGGTAAATATCAAGTTTAGCTACTCATAATGTACCGGCCAAACCATTCATTTTAGACATATAGTTTACTGGTGAAAAATGTTTCTAGTGACGTTCTAAGTATTCCTACATAAAAACACTTTGTTAGGTTAGGTTTTTTAGGTTAGTTTAGGTTATGTTGTTAGGTTTGTTTACATTAGTTTAAGTTAGATTAGGTTAGGTTCAGTTAGGTACCCTAACCTGACCAACCCTTACATTAGGTTAGGTAAAGTTAGGTTACCTAACTTAACCTTACCTAATCTAACTTAAATAACCTAATCTAGCTTAAACTCACCTAATAACCTAACCTAAACTAACCTAAAAATCCTAACCTAACAAAAAATTGTTTACGTAGGACTGTTTAGGATATCACTAGAAACATTTTTCATCAGTAAACGTTGCGTTAATTTAAATGGCGTAGTCAAATGAGCGACGGATGATGCTTCTGCACGAAGACATTCTACCAGTGACCATGAAACATAGCTGCAGGTGCTCGTAATGCACTAAATCAAGATGTGGCTAAATTATTTATTAACAGGCTTTATAGTGACAAGAACATGTGCGGTTGAACAATTAATGTCCAATAAAAGCCGAGAATATTAAAAAAAAAAATAAAAAATAAAAAATAAAAAAAAGTGACGAGAAAAAAACATTCGTGGAGGTTAATGATATTCACAATCAGCTTTAAAATTTCCTGCGCAATGGGTTATTAACGTCATAATATAAGTTCATTACAGTAACGCCACTGAATGCGGTAAGCATCTCAGTAATCCTCATCAAGAAAAATAAATAAATGTTTATTTTTATTAAAATCAATTATGGAAGGTATAATAAACATTTAGCACTGTTTTACGATGTAATTTCACAGAACCCTACTAAAAAAAAACCAGGCTGTAATCATAAGTAACGATATCCGACAATACGGTATACTACGTTTTTTTTTTTTTTTTTTTTTTTTTTTTTTTTTTTTTTTTTTTTTTTTTTTTTTTT